>CM041776.1:265143461-265177449 GCA_023374045.1 Limonium bicolor
TGGCTCCGGGATCCTCTCTGATACAGTTTGGTGTGGTCTGCTCTTCGATTTCAAGTAAGTGGGGGATGGAATCAGGGTTGTTCTGCTCACCCTCGGGGACTGGTTTTAACGGCTGCTTTGATTGGGAAATTGTGTAGTGTTGTGTGAATCGTTTGTGTTTTTGTGTTGTTGATCAATTGGCTAAACCCCCGTCAGCACTGTTTTACAATTCTGGAACTTATACTGAATTTGTTGATGTTTTGACGTTTATTTCCGCCTCTGTTTCTCCTCTACGAACTACTGCTTTCGCGATGTCCGGACGTCTGTCCGAATGTTGAAGTTCGAACAGTGCGTCTGGCGTGCCTCTGAGTTCCGAGTTTTTTGAAGTGTGTTATACCCAAAATTTAACCCCCCGGAGGTGAGTCTCTTCTAATAGGCTAGTAGTGAGGGTTCCCAGATCGATCGGCACATTTCAGAGTGCTAGGGACAGCTTAGTCATCTCCAGGGCCATTTTCGTAATTTTTCAAGGCTCCTAAGCCCCCTACAGGCTTTCTCTCTCCTCCAAATAAGGGTCAAATCAATTCAAAATGCTTTGAAATTTTTACCCAAGATAGAGGATGACATTTTAAGCATAATGGCGTTGGAATTTTGATTTTTCGAATTTCCAATAATTTTCTAGCAATTTCTGATTGAATCTGACGAGAAATTGAATTTAAAAATATTCTAATATCCAAAAAATTCGACTCCACTTTAGAAAAATCAGAAATATCATCCTTTACCCATGTGTGAAATTTCATAATCAAATTCCTTTTGGAAGCCCTTGAGCTAAAACGTCGGTAAATCTCGGTTTTTACCGGATTTTTCTATCTTTAAAGAGGTCTATATAAGGAACCTTATCCCATGATCAAAGAAGAACCTCAAGAACCCTAAGCAACCAGAAAACCTAGCCGTCTCATTCCCCTCACGTTTTTACACATCCAAGCACTAAAATCACATCAAAAATCTCTCGAAATCACCACCTGAACACACTTTTCAACTCCTAACACATCAACAATCATCAAACATCAACCAAACCACCTCCAAAACGTGAAGAACATCATCAACAATCAACAACCAGAAGCTTGGGTCGAAATCCTCTCGGGTCTGCCATCAACGGAGCACTCGACGAATCCTGGTGTGAAGAAACGTTGTGAATCCGAAGGTAAAACAGGTAGAAACTCCACTTCCCTGATTCACCACGGTATTATCTGTCTCGCCTCAAAATTTGGGCTCAAACTAACCTTCGTACGCTTCTGTATTGCTGTTTATTTAAGCCTCTGTCAGATAACTTGTTTGCTAAGTTTCGTGCTTAATTCGAATTCAAATTGAAAACTTTCAATCACTAACGTCTTGTACATCTTTCAGGCTACACACCCATAAAATTTGAGCCGAAAACACCTTCGGGAACAGCCTCAAAGCCGCCGTCCGAGGGCTGTCCGCACCCACGGACGTCGTGTCCGGGGTCCCGGACTCCCTGTCCGTAAGCTCGGACACCCACGGACGGCGGCGGGATTTTAAAAATTCAAAATTTAGGTTTTTCTAATAATGTCCGGGCCCACGGACATCCTGTCCGTGGCCCCGGACTTTGCAAATTTTTGTTTTCTTTTAATTTCGACTTTTCTGTATGTTTAGGTTAACTAGGGTCCGTGGTCTCGGACGTTTGGTCCGTGGCTACGGACGTAAGCAAAATTTGACCTAATTCTGCCTCCGAAACCCTAGTTTAGGTAGCTTTTTATTTCACTTTAATTCTCTGTCAAAAAATGCTAAAAACAAAAAAAAACAGAAGCTCGCGCACTTAGGTTAAAACGACTCGTAATAAGCCGTAAATAAACTAAGTAGAGGAAAAACGACCTAGGAAGGGTAATGAAAGTAATTGAACCCTAATTAAGTCGAATATCAAGCCCCCGAACCCGAACTCTCCTTTCCTAATTTGATCTAGGTTAAAATTAGGTGGCGACTCATAATAGGTTCCAGTGAGCTAGCTTAGGTTTTAATAATTATTGTTATATGACATAGTTATTAATCTTAGGTTATAAGTGGACCTAAAACCCGTTTAGATCCTAATCAGCTTTAATCAACATAGGATAGGGTTTAAAATCGAGGCTCACAGACTGGCGACTCTGCTGGGGACAAACTTCTTAATTTTAACTTGTTTAATTTTAAGAAAGAGGGCTTAACTCGAAAATGTTTATTTATGGCTTTATTACTCTGTTTGTTTACCTTCGTGCGCACTTTAATTTTCTGCACCTTGGCATCATATGAGAGCGAGGGTCCACACAAACCAATTTCACCCCGGGACCCATTTGAGGGTCCCCTGTCAGGGACTCACACCTTTTAGGTGATGTGAATAAGCGGGGGAAAAGAGGAGGGTGTCGTCTAACCACACCCCCTTAATACCTGGGCTTTAGCCCCAAGCGTCTTCCTGGCAGTGCCCTTACCTAGCCCTTTGTTTGGTCAGTCAAAGACCCGACCGTAGACGCACACCTTTAGGTGATGTGAAAAGAGTGGGGAAGCCCAAAGAGAATAGCGTACAAGCCCTATTCCTTTGTGGTGACCTGGGCCCGCGCCCCAAGCACCTCTCCGGATCGATCCATACCCGGTTTGACTTAAACGTCTAGTGAGGACATGTTGAATTTGTGTGGGCCTTGTTTGCTTGTATGATCGGCCCACTACCCAGCCTAGAGATTGATAGGAACTTCTCCTACATCAACCTAGCCTAAAACGAATTGGCAGCTCTATTTGTTTGCGGCCCAGAGGCCCTGTTTGGTTTAACATGTGAGTCGTTCGGGCTTCGGCCCAAAAGCTTAGACTTAGGTGATTTCTCTTCTGGCCCATTTTGAATTATCCAATTAGTTCTAGGCCCATAAAAAGGAAATCCATCTGAACTCGAAATAACTCACAAGTCCCGAAAACAAAATCTTTTTCTGCTTAGCAACCATCTTCTCTGGCCCAAAGAAAGTTGGGCCCATTTGGGATTTAGGGACCATTCCAGCCCATGTGCTTTACTCCAGGCCCAAACACATTCCGGCCCAAGGGCTCATTCTAGACTAGGTAGACTTCTTATCCGGGCCCTAGCCCCAAAAGGTCTAGGTGTCACCTCGCAGGCCCAATCAAAGCCATCTGTTTAGATTTCAGTCCAAATTCCAGTTCACAGTCTGAAAGATACTCCAGCTCAAACACCTCACTTTCTGGGTATCCTGGCCCACTTGCTTTCAGCCTAAGTCTGTTTCGATCTATCTTGTGAAGCGTCATGTTTCAGCCCACTTCCTTTTGTTAGCTAATAATGGACACCTTGGACACAGGTAGACTCAGGTCCTAAGTGCGGTCCAATCGACATGGAAGCCCAGCTCGCAATTTTGGAACAAAAGCACATGGCCACCATTGAAGCCATGGAACAGAGGCATAGTGCTGCCATGGACGCCGTGGAATCTAACTACGTTGCTGTTATCAAAGAGTTGAAAGAAAAGGCTCTTTCCCTCGAGTCCGAACGTCAAGCTCGGGATGAGTTAGTGGACAGGCTTCTCAACACCCTTTATGACTGCATTGAAGTTGGCTCTGTTAGGGTCCGAGGATCGAAGGGGAATGTCAAAGAAATTGCTACGGAACTCAGGAAAGTGATTAGGCAACCGGGAGCAGCAACTTGCATCCAAAGCTGCACTCGCAAGAGAACCAGGCGACATGAGGAAGTCAGTGATCAACAGTCAAGAGGACCTGGTTGGAGCATTGGGACAGTAGAACCACCCCGACGGAATTCTCAACAGAGAGAGTTTACAGACATCGGTCGAACACCAAGACAAGCACTTGAAGAGCTTCGAGGAAGATATCCGATGCAACCGCTCACCCTAAGGCCAGGAACTACTCATTTGGGGAAGGATCTTAATCAATTTTGTCACTTCCACCAGCTGCCCGGTCACGACACTGACCACTGCAGGGCCCTACAACACAGAATCCAGGATCTAATTGACCAAGGGCTCCAATTCTAAGAACATGGTGGAGAGCGCAGAGCACGCGAGCCCAAGCATCATCAAAAATGTTGCATTTCTTTTCTTGATTAGTTGTCTTTCAACTTTTGTAGTAGTTAGTTCCCTTGACCATTTTCGGTAGTTTTCCTGAGTTTGTAATTTCCAACATTATTCTTCTTGTTGAATAAAACATAGTTTCATTTTCATAATCTTTGTGCAAAGCATTATTCATTAATTCGAAAAACTAAAAAAAAAGAGCACTCACGTTTTTCAAGGGTCACGAAGTAATCCTTTTCTGACTATGCAATGGAATACAAAGACTTACATTTTGTTTCTGAAAATCTGAACATGCCTAACCAAACACTGCAACTCACAACCCACAAAGAGGTTCAAGGTCCACATCTATTGAATTGTTGTCGCAAACCCCAAAATCAATACTAGGGGCAATCTAAGTTTAAGTTCGTCATCTTTTATCTTTTGTTTAAATGTGCGAACGAGTTTCGGAGTGAAAATCTCGCGAGAATGTCTTGAGTGGAAAAACCATGAGCGAACGAGCGTGTCACTTTTACGCGACTCCGGTGAGACCACATTCAAAGGTGAGGTAAACGGCGTAACTCCGACCGAAGGAGATAATTTGTAGATTTACACTTAGACCTGCGAAAAGTAACAAAGAAAGGATACACAACTATTAGGGGTGACGAAGCACCTAGGTACAGCACCACACATCCAAAAGCTTGTGAACCCTGACATCACACCCTAGGCACCCCCGCTGAGCTTTTGATATATGACCTCTTTTACAACACTACAAACTCCACAGAATAAGCCAGCCAATGGTGAATACCCGACCCGGTGACCAAAGGATGCAAGGAGCCCGACTTCCGAACAGCAACTTCACAAGTCCAAAGAAGCAGAACTGCTACCAGCATGACGGAGTGATCCGCAAATGGCCCCAAAGTGGCACAGGATTCAAATGCGCTAACATCAAAAACAGCTCTCAAAGTTCAAAACCGGGAAACACAAGAACCCCGGAGGAAAAGAGATTCAAAGAAAGGCAAACCTGGAAAGCCTCGAAGTAATCCAAAATCAGTAGAAAGAGAGAAGGCGCAAGGAACAACCCAAAAGTTCTAAGTTCCAAGCTCATAAGCGAAGTCATCACGAAGTAGCCAAACGACTTCAAGGCAAAGAAGACAAGTCCGAGAGAAGGTGGAAGTTGCAGCTTTGGTCACCCTTATAGCTCCACATACCTGAAATATCCCTCCATGGTCCCGTTGCCTTTCATCACACCCCATGGCCATGTTATAAGCTTTAAAGACTTCCGACTTGATAGTTGTGTATCTAATCACGTGAAAGTAACAGATCGAATGCGTAAATTCATCAAATATCGAATTCAATGGTCTAGAAGTTGTGACCGTAGGGGAGGAACGAGTGCAAACACCAAACACGCCGAGTGTAGGTTAGGAAACACCACGTGAAAACATAAGCCTTGACCCTGTGAGGACGAGACTCGTTCGCACGTTTAATAAAAGAAAATACTGGGGGCAATCGATCGTTCCGATCAATTGCCATGAACTCTAGCTCAGATTGTCCTAAGGAAAATACTGGGGGCAATTGTTGGTTCCAACAATTGCCATGACAACACCAATTGAAACCTAAAGCTTGAGCACCACCATCCCACCACAGGCATAAGCCCTTACCTCCACACCTCCACTACACAGGCACACATAAGCCCCTACCACCACACACACACTCTCAAGCCCGTCATTAGCCTTACCTCCAAAAACATCAAACCCGTCATAACCCTGACCACCATCCAAAATCACAACGCAGTCCCAGGTCTATCACAAGCACCACACAAACACCACACACTTCCACCAACGGCATGTTCATTTTCTAAGAAACAAATTGCAGATTTGAAATTTTTAGTCAGGAAATGATTATTTCACTTTCCTTTTTCAGCAGAGTTTTTCTTAAGCATTGCCATGTTTAGCACATTTTTCAATAGTTCCTTGTTTTGGGCTAGCTTCCAACAAACACTTTAGTTGCATTTTACAACTTTTGCACAACACCTCAACATTGCCACCTTTTCCAACAGTTTCCTGTTTTGAACGAGTATCTTTCATGTATTTTGATTGCATACATCTTATCATCATTGCCATGTTTGGCACTCCAATAATCAGTTTTCATCATTTGCACGAGACCATTATCTTCCTAACTCATTTTTAGTTCGAGACCTAAAATCGGCGCAAGGCCCTGCAGATTCCTCTTTCAGTGCGAGACCCAGCATCTTCATTCAGTACGAGACCAAGAATCAGTGTGAGATCCAGCTTTTCCTTCATCCATTAGTACGAGACTTCAGTGCGAGACCCGTCATTTCTTCAGTGCGAGATCGAGCGTCATCATCCAGTGCGAGACCAGTACGAGACCTAGTATCATCTTCAGTGCGAGACCCGTCATCTTCTTCAGTGCGAGACCGAGCGTCATCATCCAGTGCGAGACCAGTACGAGACCTAGTATCATCTTCCGTGCGAGACCATCATTTTCTTCAGTGCGAGATCGAGCGTCATCATCCAGTGCGAGACCAGTACGAGACCCAGTATCATCTTCAGTGCGAGGTAGAGCGTGATCTAAGTTGGCGGGGCAGAGGCAATAAGTCCCCATCTTCATGTCAACTTCTTGGGAGAAGCAACTAGTGGGCAGTGGCAATAAGTCCCCTTGGTAATCTAGAAGTTATCCCAGCACCCCAGTTGGTGGGCAGAGGCAATAAGTCCCCATAGTATACCAACCAGGAGCATTGGAATGGGTTTCGGTCCCCAGAAGCATCCGAGCATCATCAGCATCAACATCATCATCAGCATCGTTAGCATATCATCATCATATCATCTTTCTTCTGCATGACATCTACATTTGCATTACAGGTTCCCGACCCCTTAGAATGTTCGGCATACTTCATTTCATTTTAGGTAGTCAACGCCTTAGAATAGCTTGACATCATCTCATTCGTTATAGGTAGTCAACGCCTTAGAATAGCTTGACATCATCTCATTCGTTATAGGTAGTCAACGCCTTAGAATAGCTTGACATCATCTCATTCGTTATAGGTAGTCAACGCCTTAGAATAGCTTGACATCATCTCATTCGTTATAGGTGGTCAACGCCTTAGAATAGCTTGACATCATCTCATTCATTATAGGTAGTCGGCGCCTTAGAATAGTCTGACATTATTTCATTTTTTACCTTTAGGTGGCCGACGCTTTAGAATCGCTCGACATCCTTCCACTTTACTCATAGGTAGTCAGCGCCTTAGAACAGCTCGACACAACTTGTTGGTTTTCAATTGCACGAGGGGTCTTTTAAGATCCAAAATTTTGGGGTATCACTCAAGCATCAACTAGCCTTTTCATTTCCATTACAAAGTCTAGTTGACGGGGGGCAATCTGTTATACCCAAAATTTCAACCCCCCGGAGGTGAGTCTCTTCTAATAGGCTAGTAGTGAGGGTTCCCAGATCGATCGGCACATTTCAGAGTGCTAGGGACAGCTTAGTCATCTCCAGGGCCATTTTCGTAATTTTTCAAGGCTCCTAAGCCCCCTACAGGCTTTCTCTCTCCTCCAAATAAGGGTCAAATCAATTCAAAATGCTTTGAAATTTTTACCCAAGATAGAGGATGACATTTTAAGCATAATGGCGTTGGAATTTTGATTTTTCGAATTTCCAATAATTTTCTAGCAATTTCTGATTGAATCTGACGAGAAATTGAATTTAAAAATATTCTAATATCCAAAAAATTCGACTCCACTTTAGAAAAATCAGAAATATCATCCTTTACCCATGTGTGAAATTTCATAATCAAATTCCTTTTGGAAGCCCTTGAGCTAAAACGTCGGTAAATCTCGGTTTTTACCGGATTTTTCTATCTTTAAAGAGGTCTATATAAGGAACCTTATCCCATGATCAAAGAAGAACCTCAAGAACCCTAAGCAACCAGAAAACCTAGCCGTCTCATTCCCCTCACGTTTTTACACATCCAAGCACTAAAATCACATCAAAAATCTCTCGAAATCACCACCTGAACACACTTTTCAACTCCTAACACATCAACAATCATCAAACATCAACCAAACCACCTCCAAAACGTGAAGAACATCATCAACAATCAACAACCAGAAGCTTGGGTCGAAATCCTCTCGGGTCTGCCATCAACGGAGCACTCGACGAATCCTGGTGTGAAGAAACGTTGTGAATCCGAAGGTAAAACAGGTAGAAACTCCACTTCCCTGATTCACCACGGTATTATCTGTCTCGCCTCAAAATTTGGGCTCAAACTAACCTTCGTACGCTTCTGTATTGCTGTTTATTTAAGCCTCTGTCAGATAACTTGTTTGCTAAGTTTCGTGCTTAATTCGAATTCAAATTGAAAACTTTCAATCACTAACGTCTTGTACATCTTTCAGGCTACACACCCATAAAATTTGAGCCGAAAACACCTTCGGGAACAGCCTCAAAGCCGCCGTCCGAGGGCTGTCCGCACCCACGGACGTCGTGTCCGGGGTCCCGGACTCCCTGTCCGTAAGCTCGGACACCCACGGACGGCGGCGGGATTTTAAAAATTCAAAATTTAGGTTTTTCTAATAATGTCCGGGCCCACGGACATCCTGTCCGTGGCCCCGGACTTTGCAAATTTTTGTTTTCTTTTAATTTCGACTTTTCTGTATGTTTAGGTTAACTAGGGTCCGTGGTCTCGGACGTTTGGTCCGTGGCTACGGACGTAAGCAAAATTTGACCTAATCCTGCCTCCGAAACCCTAGTTTAGGTAGCTTTTTATTTCACTTTAATTCTCTGTCAAAAAATGCTAAAAACAAAAAAAAACAGAAGCTCGCGCACTTAGGTTAAAACGACTCGTAATAAGCCGTAAATAAACTAAGTAGAGGAAAAACGACCTAGGAAGGGTAATGAAAGTAATTGAACCCTAATTAAGTCGAATATCAAGCCCCCGAACCCGAACTCTCCTTTCCTAATTTGATCTAGGTTAAAATTAGGTGGCGACTCATAATAGGTTCCAGTGAGCTAGCTTAGGTTTTAATAATTGTTGTTATATGACATAGTTATTAATCTTAGGTTATAAGTGGACCTAAAACCCGTTTAGATCCTAATCAGCTTTAATCAACATAGGATAGGGTTTAAAATCGAGGCTCACAAAGTGTCCAAACTTCTAAGTTCAGACAGGGTGCGAGGAGAAGTTTAGGTTAAAGCTTCGACAGGTGTTCGAACTTGCAAGGTCGGACGCAAGTTCGGACACGACAAATGTTTAGTTTCTCAACTCTCAACATATGTCTAAATTTTACGTTCAGACATAAGTTCGAATAGGGTGATTTCTGCAGGTCTTCTTTCTCGGCCTCTGTCCGAACATGCATGTACGGACGCATGTTCGAACATGCCTCTGTTTTTGCATAACTTTTCCATTTTAGCTCCATTTTGAATTCCGTTTGCGGGGTTGGATTCCCCTATCAGTGTACAAGCTTCCTATGTTGTTTATATGCATTTTTATGCACTTGAGTTCTGTATTATGAACTTATGATTTTGGGACCTAGTTACGTTGCTTCTGAGCCTTGGATAGTCGGGTCAGGCTGTCCCGTAGCATGTTGCGCAGGAATTCCTTCTGATTAAGCTCCTTAGGGTATCCCTTAGGACATTATTGACCGACGGGTCTATTAGCTGTCTCTACGGCTTCTGTTGTGGGATCTTCTGATCCATAGGACATTATGTGAGTCCTTCTGTTGTGCTAGCGTGTTTCTAGTGTCCCACCTTTTTGTCTCGATTCTGAAAGTCTGACTGTGATTTACATGTGGTACTCTGCTCTGATTTCTGATCCGTTTGATTTGGTTCTGTCTGTTTACAAATGGCATGTGCTTCCCTCTATTTATGCAAACCTCTGCTTTTGTTTTGAGTGGGCTTCCTTGAGGAAGTCTTCTGCTTACTGAGTTGTGTAGCTCACCCCTTTACCTTTATGCAGATTGAGCTCGTGGGATCTTCTCTCCTTATCTTCTCCTGGAGCTATGTTTTACGCTTATGATTTCGTTAGACATTTGTTCTGTTTTGCGCTTTAGACGCTTTGGGATTTATGTAGCCATCGGGTCTTATGTTGTATTTGACTTTTGAGCACGTTTTGATCTTGTAAACTCGTTTGGTATTTATACAAATTCTGTTATTTGATTTCGGGATTCGATTTGCGTTAGTGCCTTGCGATGTTAGGTAATAGACTCACGGCGTGTAACGACTTTAACTCCTAGGCCGGTGTTGGGGTCATTACATTTAGTGGTATCAGAGCCAGATTGCTCTTTCTCTGGTCTTTGTGGGGTTTGTCTACATGCGTGAATGTCTAAAATGCTTGTTGTGTGGTGTTTGATGGTTTCTGATAAATTGTGGTGTATGTCTCTTCAGTATGCCTCCCCGACGTTCAGTACGAAGCACTCCTTCAGTCGATGCTCCCTAGGGAGATATCACAGAGATAGTGCAGCAGGTGGTGTCCCAGGTGCTGCAGACAATAGGGACCACTGATGGCCCAGTGGCAGGAGCTGGTAACGCGGAGGGCAGCAATGTGAAGGCGCTTCAGGAGTTCCTGAAGTTGAAGCCACCTTCTTTCGATGCTAGTGGCGACCCACAGGAGGTGAGCCACTAGATCACAGCCATTGAGGATCTCTTGAGGGTCATGGGCTGTGAGGAGGATCAGAAAGTTGGGTTCGCCACATTCATGTTCCAGAGTGAGGCGAAGGAGTGGTGGAAGTCAGTTGAGGGGAAGTACCCCCACCCGTGGACATGGGACCAGTTCAGGGGCTGCTTTAATCAGCAGTTCTATCCCGATGTCTTTAGGGATCAAAAGATTTTTGAGTATGCGAGGCTTCGCCAGACGAAGGAGATGACAGTTGACGAGTATGTACGAAAGTTCATTTCCCTTTCGAAGTTTGTGCCTGAGCCGGATGATAACCGGAAGGCTAGGAAGTTTGAGGCTGGGCTGAGAGGTGACATAAGGGCTACAGTGGTGCCCTTTTGCCATAAGACCTTTAGAGATGTGGTGGATGTGGCTTTGGTGGTAGAGGCTGAGCTGCAGGCTAGGCAGTGGTATGAGAAGAAGGACCAGAGGCCCGATAAGGGCAAGGATCAGAAGATGAAGGGTCGTATGGAGGAGCCTGAGAGGCAGGACCTGACTTCTTCTCAGAAGAAGAAGTTCAGGGGTGATCGTGGAGCCTCGTCCTCTACTTCGCCGGTTATGGCAAAGTGTGCTGAGTGTGATCGTTTCCATCCGGGCCGAGAGTGCTACAGGAAGTCCGGGGCGTGCTTCAAGTGTGGTTTGCTAGACCACCGCATTGCCCAGTGCCCACAGGCTAGAGATAGAGGTAGCGGTGGCGGTTTGAGAGTCGAGGTGCTGGTTCAGGGTCCGGGCAGAGGGCTGATCAAAAGAAGCCCTAGACCCAGGCACTTGTGTACGTTCTAGCTGGCGAGCATGGCCAGGATTCAGACCGAGTGGTGTCAGGTATCCTTCAGATCTCTTCTCAGCCAGTTTTCTGTTTGTTTGATTCAGAAGCTACCCACTCCTTTGTGTCTGTTGATTTAATGGGTAGTCTCGGGTTGTCTGTTGTGCCTTGTGATGTTGATCTGTGCATTTCTAGCCCGTTGAGTGGCGTGCCTGCTTGTGTGCATAGTTCTGTGTGCAAATCTAGTCCAGTAGTGATTATGGATAGGACTTTGCCTGCTCATTTGATTCCTATGCGTATGTCGTGCTTTGATGTGATTTTGGGCATGGATTGGCTAGCAGAGCACCATGCCCATATAGATTGTGCGGCTAGGAAAGTCATGTTCAATAGGCCGGGCGAGACCCGTTTTACCTTTGTGGGGAACTCCATTCCTTGTGCACCTGTGTTAGTGTCTGCGATGCAGGCAATCCACTTCTTGAGGAAGGGCTGCCAGGGATTTCTCTGTTTTATCCCTAAGGTTCAAGAGGGATCCCGCCTGGAGGAGATCCCTATTGTGTGTGACTTTCCTGAGGTGTTCCAGGACGATGTGCCAGGGCTGCCACCTGATCGTAAGGTGGATTTTTTTATTGAGTTAGCTCCAAGGACTCAGCCTATTTTGAAGGCCCCATATCGTATGAGTCTGGCAGAGCTTAAGGAGTTGAAGGTGCACCTGCAGGATCTTCTGGATAAGGGCTTTATACGCCCTAGTGTGTCTCCGTGGGGAGCATCGGTTCTCTTTGTGAAGAAGAAGGACGGCTCCTTCAGATTGTGTATTGACTACAGGGAAATGAATAAGGTTAGCATCAAGAATCGGTACCCTCTTCCTTACATTGATGACCTCTTCGACCAGTTAGCAGGAGTGACAGTATTCTCAAAGATCGACTTGCGTTCTGGCTACCATCAGCTGAAGATTAAGGTCGAGGATGTGCCTATGTCTACTTTTAGGACTCGGTGAGGGCATTATGAGTTCTTAGTCATGCCTTTTGGTTTGACCAATGCCCCTTCGTTCTTCATGGATATGATGAACAGAGTCTTCAAACCCTTTCTTGACTCTTTCTTAGTTGTGTTTATTGATGATATCTTGGTGTATTCCAAGAGTGCTAAGGAGCATGAGGAGCATCTGAGGCTGGTTCTACAGACGTTGAAGGAGAAGGAGTTGTATGCCAAATCGAAGAAATGTAATTTCTGGCTGGATAGGGTTGTATTCCTTGGTCATGTGGTTTTGAAGGATGGTATTTTAGTGGATCCGGAGAAGATCAGGGCGATCATGGAGTGGGCGAAGCCCACTAGTGTGTCCGAGGTGCACAGTTTCTTAGGGTTGGCTGGGTATTATAGGAAGTTTGTGGAGGATTTCTCCAAGATTGTGTCTTCATTGATGAAGGGGGCAAAAATATGACGAGACTGAAGAGCCAAGACGGTCCAAACCTTAGATCCCGGCTCAGGCCCCAGGCCCCCTTCAGGACCCTGTTCAGGCTCCAATCTGGACACCAAGCGTCAATCCAGATCCCGCAACAGCACTAAGTCCGGGTCCCAGGTCCTATGACTATGTCCCACATTCCGGCCCCGCACTCTCCGGCCCCGCACTCTATGACCGGGTCCCGTGTTCCGGCCCCGTGCTCTATGACCGAATCCCGCATCCTACACTATGGGACCGGAAGGCTTTATAAGGAGAGAAGTGCCAAAATTAGGGGGGTTGCTCCAATAAAGTAATACCACATGTATAAGGATTAAGAGATAGACTTCACCCTAGAAAGTCTATAAATAGAGATGAGAGGCTCATTTTGTAAGGGGAGACATTATGAGAAGAGAGAGAAAATACTAGAAAGCTCTCTAAAGTTGTGATACCAAAGAAGGGAATAAAGATATTGTCTAGAAGTGGATGTAGGCCGGATTATTGGCCGAACCACTATAACTCTCGGTGTTCTGTACGTTTGTGAGATTAGAGGAACCAGATTATGTATTTTCATTTGGCGCCGTCTGTGGGAAACGAACAACTGTAAACCAGTAACCACGATTCATCCACAAAGTTGCAAAATCTGTAAGGGAAAGTAATTCAGAAGAAATATCACGAACAAGATTAAGCTTGAGTCCGAGATAGCGCAATCGAAGAAATGGTGTTCCCTCCCTTGAGGCGAGTCAAGAACGCTCCGTCTAGCGTCTGTCGACAAAATCTCATTCCTCAAAGAAGCAAGGCATCACGGCGGTATCTAATAAGGAAAGTACGGGATGCGTTCGCATTCGGAGCCGCACGTTCAGGGAAATTGATCCATATGTATTAGCCACTGATTCGTGTAGAAGAAGCGTCAACTTCCAATCCTCATATTCTTCAACCGCGATTCAACCACATCGAGCAATTGTTCTGATAAAAGTACCTCCGTCCAGATTCTCGACAAGAAAAATGGGTGGAGTGGGAGTAATTCTCTGGCGTAATACTTAAGCAATCGCGAAATGACTACGAAGATCCACACAGAAAATCCAGCTCGGCGATGTTTTCGATCAAGATGATCAAATTTTCAGTTCTCGGAGGAAGCTCAGTTGTATACAACGGAGAATAAGGTTTCGATCGGGACGCGGAGCCAAAGAAATCCGTCAGGTACATCCAAGAACTCCACTCGTGTGGCCAGAAACTCGAGGCGCGATGAACAACCAAGACTCCTGAAGAATCAAAGTGCGATGGGTAATCCAGGAGCCGTTGCAAGTCAACTATTGGATCTTCGTCGAAAGGAAAGCAATGTTTCGATTGTCCGTATCCTAGAGAACCGCCTTTTGAAGCGACCAGGGGCGATACAGAAGCAAAATCGAAGGAGTAACAAGAAAAGCCTCCCTTCCGGAAGCTCTCTACCCTAGGCGACGACCCAAAATCTGACTAACATCTCAGATCGATGCACAGCGCAATGTCGCGATTCAATTTCCTCCAGGTGACTGGATAGCTCAACTTCAGAATCCCTCATTCAGGCCCGGACAATCGCTCTGGTTTATGGTCGGGCATCGTTGCAACTCGTCACCGGTCAAACTTCAGAGATCTCATCGACAAGAAGATCAAATTCAACTTCACGAGACTAAAATTGGGAGAGAGCAAGCTTGAAAAGAGACTCCGGTCGGTACTATAGCCCAGCGACTGTGCGCGCGAAGCCTCGATTCAAGCCCGTCCAGCCTGAAAATTGAAAGGATACGGGAGCCATCTTCAGATTAAGCCTGAACATTTCAAGCAAAGTTCTTTGAAGAGCGGGTGGTGACCCTCAAGCAACTGACAGGCGGCCGGGTGACGAGCACAGCCTCCGCCGGGTGTAGCACCGTCGTGACTTCAGACCAGGCGTAGCACTACTTTAACTCAAGGACAGGTGCGGCATCGACCGGAAGGCAATCCGGCTTCCTTGACCGCATCGCAATCCATGACCGGAAGACAATTCGGCTTCCTTGACCGCATCGCAATTCTGCTTTTCAAAGACCAGGCGATGGTTTCAATTAGTGTCGAAAATCCAGACATCGTTACGACCGGGCATGACATCTCAAGACCAGAAAATGGTTACCGGAAGGATATTGTTCAATGGCCGGAAGATGAAGGCCGGAAGATGATGACCGGAAGATAGTGACCGAAGACGGTTACCGGAAGAATATTGCTCAAAGGCCGGAAGATGATGGCCGGAAGAAAGTGACCGGAATAAAACCGAGAGATGAATACCGGAAGAATATTGTTCAATGACCGGAAATAGTGATCGGAAGAAAGTGACGGCCCTCAAATTCAGGCCTGGGACGAAACTATTAAAGCAAGGATCATAGTACAAAGCGTTGGTGATCAACAAGAGATCTGGAGTAAATTCGAAGATTGGATTGACGATAGCGCGGTTTGTTGAGTAACAGGGAGGCCCGAGTTCAGGCCCTGGCTCTACCTCCAGATTCAGCCCAAGCAAATCAAGCAACCAACGACAGAAGTAAAAGCAGAAGCATCCAAGGCTAATTGCTAAGATAAGTCCATCGGTTTTGAAATACTAAACTTAATATCTATGATGATTTGACAAGCATGATTATCTCTTCTCAAAAACTTCCGCTTTCAGATTTCTAAAGATGCGATTGAATATTGATGTCTTCCATATGAGTTTCCTGCTGATTGAAGTCTTAGTATAAAAGCAGTAAAAACCTCACTCCATTGTAGTACTCTGCGCCTAATCTTAAGGTTGGCCCTTTTTACAAAGAGCTACTGTGTATGAACCTTTCAAAAACTATTTACAGGTCTCTAAAAGCTGCTATTCGTGTTTCCTTATTTCTGATATTAACACCGCTTTATGAAGCTCAAGTTGTGAATTATTCAAGCTGTGGATTGTGAAGGTTTCTGACCGCTGGTGTTATTATTTTTGATCTGTCTACAAGCCACATTTAAAACCACATCTTTTAAAACTATGAGTGATCTTTAATCTTTAGATTTGTTGTCTGCCTTACAAACATAGAATTTCCTGCTGATTGAACCTCGGTATAAAGGCGGTAAATATTTTGTAGAAACTATGATCTACAAACATGATTGTCTCTTCTGTTTACTGCAGCTTTTTCCTCTGCCATTATACTAGTTTCAGAAAAGATTTCACTCCTGAATTATGAAGTTGATGGCCCTGTTTCTGTTCGCTTAACTAATATGGTTTAAACAGCTCAAAGTATCCACTGTGATTAATGTTTTCTGTTTCAAATTAGTGTATAAATTCCAAAACATATTCATTTGTGCTTTTGTTTAACTACTTGGTAATACGTTCATGCTCAAAAGTCTTGTGTTACTATAGTCATCCTTTTGTCTGGATTTTTCTAAGTTGTTAAGCATTAAGGTAATGAGCAAATAAAGTCTGTTTCAGAAAAAATTTCAGCTGTAAAATCTTGCCTAGGCCAAGGTTTCGTGAAGCCTTCTGATCCAGTAAATTCCTTCCAGAAATGATGAATGTTTCACGATACTTTCTTGTTTAGTGTTATCAGTAGCAGCAAAGATATACTAAGGACAAAGTACCAGATCTTGTGAGAATTTAGAAGCAAAACACATCTAAACTGTCAGACTCATTGCAGTGTTCTCTTCAATTATTTTTCTAGATTGGACAATGATATTCTTCATTTGTCTAAAAACTGCTTCAGCTTTATTCTTGAATAATTCAAACCTGGATAATTAAATGAAGTCTTTCTTCTGCGTTGCATTACTGCTTTAAACGGTTTTATACTGTTTTGTTGTTGCTTCATAATGATTTAATTCTGAGTTGTAGCACCATACTTTTACACCCATAAAACAGATTGCTTCACATTGATTTTCTTTTATACTGCTTTGAAACAATGTCCATATTTGTCCAGTTTCCATATGATTTAGCTGATTACTTGTTTTCTCATACTTAAGTAAAGTCTTCACCGCTTCTGTCTTATGCTCCCGAAAAATCTTTGTTATGCTAATGTTCCAGCAAGCTTAGAAATCATGGTGTGTAACCGCACACTGCAATTTCTTTTCCTCTTATATGACATTAATCATGTTTTCACTAACCCACTTATTTAAAGATTCTTCTGGCTGGAAAAGTTGCACATAATTAAATACGATCAAATTCC
The DNA here is from genome assembly GCA_023374045.1 of Limonium bicolor. Taxonomy (NCBI): domain Eukaryota; kingdom Viridiplantae; phylum Streptophyta; class Magnoliopsida; order Caryophyllales; family Plumbaginaceae; genus Limonium; species Limonium bicolor. Next base: position 265,160,515 of record CM041776.1, read on the forward strand.
TGCTGTTATTTGCTGTCAAAATTCCCCGGTTTAGTAGGACTTGATTCTCTTCATCGTTTCAATTTTGTTTCCTTGACAAAGTTATTCGGGGTCTAAATCATAAGAAATATGCACAGAAATCTCTGTTACAGCCGGTACAAAGACATATTCGTGACTGTTCTATGACCAGTGTTGCTACCCAAGCAGCAAGCTGTTTCAACAGATTAAGATTTCCAAAATATGATCGTTTTCTTGCTTCTGTTTCCCATCAGTTTTTTCTACTGGTTAACATTTCATGTTACAATGCACTTTCGCACTTATAAACTGATACTAAGCTGTTTAAAACTCAGTTATATGTTATTATGATTCAGTTCTTGTATGGCACGTACTATTATAATCAATAGAGATGGATTAAATATGTCCCAGAATGGATAAGTTAGATATTGTTGCTGCTTTTATCTCTGCATATTATTAACAGTTTCTAAGGTCTGGTGGGAACTTTTAATCAGTGCATGCCTCTGTTTATAAGGCAAAAACATTGATGGAATCTGATCTATCTAAAGTTGATTTGTGAGATTCGTTTGTAAAAACACAAACTGGGAATAGCCCTTAATTGCTTCTAGTATGTTATAATCTCTCTAGTGATAAGATCACAAGGCTGGGACCACTGTTTTAGAGCATCTTTGACAAATTACATCTTGGTTACACGAGATGAGCAGTTTCACTTCCTTACATGCATGACATTTGTTTCACTACTCTGTACTGCTACTATTTCATTCATGCTTGCTGTTTGCTCTTCTACGTCTAAACGTTATTACCACTATATTGTTGAATTCACTTCTATTAATAATGTTGCCTGTTTCAGTAAACCTTCCGGCCAAGGATTAACGCTACCATCAAGGTATGGAGAGCAAGGGGGTAACATAACAACGGCAACAGGGTGCCGGAAGATGGATGCTAACAGAAAACGTTTTCGACTGGGAGCACTAATCCAGTTCAGATAAACTAAGATATCACTCAAGGCCATACCACTTTCCTAGCAAAACCGCACCAAATGTTATTCCTGAAGCGGTCGCTTGAAGACGTTTCTATTATTCTGAATGCTCCCAAGTTTGTAAAAAATCTATGACTGCGAAAATTCAAAAGTATTATCAAAATCCATGGCGCTCACATAGGCCCTCTGGTCCATGGCGCTTTCATAGGCCCTCTGGTGAAAGTAACACCTACAGGCTATCATGCCTTGAAAGCAATACCTACAGGCTATCATGCCTTGAAAGCAACACCTACAGGCTATCATGCCTTGAAAGCAATACCTACAGGCTATCATGCCTTGAAAGCAACACCTACAGGCTATCATGCCTTGAAAGCAACACCTACAGGCTATCATGCCTTGAAAGTAACACTTACAGGCTATCATGCCTTGAAAGTAACACCTACAGGCTATCATGCCTTGAAAGTAACACCTACAGGCTATCATGCCTTGAAAGTAACACCTACAGGCTATCACGCCTTGAAAAGTACCACCTTGGGCTGAAACTCATGCCCGGCCAACGTGCCAACTTGGGCTATCATGCCCGGCCATCGTGCCTACCAAAAACCCATCTCTGGATCCATCAGGAGCTCTGGTCGCCTGTAATGGGTGAATCATTAGGTGTGGGACGCCACACCGTACCTCGATCCAATACCTTCCAAAAAGAAACACTTTGGAAGGGTATGATCATAAGTACCATCCTTTGGCTACCACAAGCAAAGATGGGAAAAATATAGAAGCAAGTACCATCCTTTGGCTAGTATAAGCAAAGGCTTGATCATCATATTATTTCACCCTTTCAAAAAGGGAATGGTTCTTATTTAAAGAACCATTGGTCTTCTTTATGAAGATCTTATTATGGACTTCTGGATTTCTGGCCTTCTTAAATATTATATATCAGAACATCAGGGGATTCATCCATCAAGATATCATGGGATCCATCCATCAAGATATATTATCTCAAAGGTTTATATCCCAGAATTCCTAATTTGTCAGATTCAGAAGAAAAAGCACTTGTGGGACTTTTGATTGTACTAATTGTACCGACTTTTTGTAAGTTCATGTTTCTTTGTAAAAGCTAAAGAAAAAGATTTTGTAGGACTAGGAGATAGGGGAAAGGAAAGGTAGAAAGCTTGTAAATTTTTATCTTGTTTTTTGTAAGTTCCACTTTTTTAAGTGCCAAAAAGTAGAACTTGTGGGACTGATGAAGAGGGCAAAAATATGACGAGACTGAAGAGCCAAGACGGTCCAAACCTTAGATCCCGGCTCAGGCCCCAGGCCCCCTTCAGGACCCTGTTCAGGCTCCAATCTGGACACCAAGCGTCAATCTAGATCCCGCAACAGCACTAAGTCCGGGTCCCAGGTCCTATGACTATGTCCCACATTCCGGCCCCGCACTCTCCGGCCCCGCACTCTATGACCGGGTCCCGTGTTCCGGCCCCGTGCTCTATGACCGAATCCCGCATCCTACACTATGGGACCAGAAGGCTTTATAAGGAGAGAAGTGACAAAATTAGGGGGGTTGCTCCAATAAAGTAATACCACATGTATAAGGATTAAGAGATAGACTTCACCCTCGAAAGTCTATAAATAGAGATGAGAGGCTCATTTTGTAAGGGGAGACATTATGAGAAGAGAGAGAAAATACTAGAAAGCTCTCTAAAGTTGTAATACCAAAGAAGGGAATAAAGATATTGTCTAGAAGTGGATGTAGGCCGGATTATTGGCCGAACCACTATAACTCTCGGTGTTCTGTACGTTTGTGAGATTAGAGGAACCAGATTATGTATTTTCAATTGACTCATCTTCTTAGGAAGGATGTCAAGTTTGAGTGGAGCGAAGCGTGTGAGGAGAGCTTCCGAGAGTTGATGAAGAGGTTGACTACGACACCGATTTTGGCGTTGCCTTCTGGGACATATGGCTTCGAGGTGTTATGTGGCGCTTCCCACAGAGGTTTAGGGTGTGTTCTGATGCAGCAGGGTAAAGTGGTGGTGTATGGTTCATGTCAGCTAAAGTCGTACGAGAAGAAATATCCTACTCATGATCTGGAGCTGGTTGTTGTGGTCTTCACCTTGAAGATCTGGCGGCATTACTTGTATGGGGTTACGTGTAAGGTCTACACGGATCACAAGAGTCTCAAATACCTGTTCACTCAGAAGGAATTGAATTTGAGACAGCAGTGCTAGTTGGAGCTTCTGCATGACTATGATCTGGAGATCCTCTACCACCCGGGTAGAGCGAATGTGGTGGCAGATGTGTTGAGTCATAGGGGTGCCCCTAGGCTTGCTTTTTCTATGTCAGGGACACGGAGGTCTGCTCTTGAGCTTCAACGCATGGGATTTTGGGTTGTCCGGTCCGACAGAGCTGGGATGATTGCTTCTCTTCGGGTTCAGTCCACTTTGATAGATCGGATGAGAGATGGTCAGAGGGTAGATACTGAGCTGTGTAAGATTCGAGAGGGGTTGTCAGATGATCAGGTGTCAGACTTCTCTGTGTCTAGTGACGGCTACCTACGCTATAGAGGCCGAGTCTGTGTGCCTAGTTGTGGTGATCTGAGGCGCGAGATTATGTAGGAGGCTCATGGAGCTCCTTATTATCTGCACCCAAGAGGGGTGAAGATGTACCGGGACCTCAAATAGTCCTTCTGGTGGGCGAATATGAAGAGGGAAATTTCTGATTTTGTAGCTCGTTGCCAGACCTGTCAACAGGTGAAGGCTGAGCATTAGCGGTATGCGGGTCTTTTGCAGCCTCTTCCCGTTCCTGAGTGGAAGTGGGAGAGCGTAGGGATGGATTTTATTGTGGGACTTCCTAGGACGTCTTCTGGTTATGATGCTCTATGGGTGATTATGGATCGGTTGACAAAGTCAGCTCATTTCTTGCCTGTGAGGAAGACCTTCAGCCTTGAGTGACTGGCTCGATTTTATTTGGATGAGATAGTGAGGTTGCATGGTGAGCCGACGATGATCATTTCATACAGGGATCCAAGATTTGTATCTCGCTTCTGGCGTAGCCTGCATAAGGCTCTAGGGATGAATTTGGCGTTCAGTTCAGTGTATCATCCTCAGACCAATGGGCAGACCGAGAGGACGAACCAGATTTTAGAGGATATGTTGAGATCTTGTGTTCTGGACTTTGGTGAGAGCTGGGATCAGCATGTGACTCTGATTGAATTGGCCTACAATAACAGTTTTCAATCGAGTATTTGTATGGCACCATTCGAGGCATTGTATGGTAGCGCTGTAGATCTCCCATTTGTTGGGATGATCTGAAGGAGAGGGCGATTATGGGTCCTGAGTTGGTGCAGGGAGTTGTGGATAAGGTTAGGTTGATCAAGGAGCATTTGTTGGTTACCCAGAGCAGACAGAAGAGTCATGCAGATCAAAGACGTCATCCGCTTGAGTTTCAGATTGGGGACCACGTGTATTTGAAGATTTCTCCAGTCGTGGTGTTGTTCGCTTTGGCAAGAGAGGCAAGCTGAGCCCTCGATTCGTAGGTCCTCTCGAGGTGCTAGAAAGGATTGGACCGGTGGCTTATAGGTTGGCACTGCCACCAGCTCTAGCAGGAGTTCATGATGTGTTCCATGTGTCGATGCTCAAGAAGTATCTTCACGATCCTTCGCACGCGATTGATTATGGTCAGCTTCGGCTCCGGGATGATTTTTCTTATGAGGCAGCTCCAGTTTGTATTTTGGCTCATGACATTCGTCGGCTGCGTAGTAAGATGTTGCCTATGGTTAAGGTGCAGTGGTCCGATCAGACCGAGCGTGAGGCGACGTGGGAACTCGAGGAAGAATTGCGTGTCAAGTTCCCTTCCCTCTTCGAGCAGTGAGGTATGTTGAATTTCGAGGATGAAATTCCTTTTAAGGGGGGAGTGATGTTATAACCCGGTTTTCATTTCAGAATTCCCTAATGTCGGTTGTTTTTTTCCTTTTTATCTTGTGTCTTATAGTAGTTGGGACAACTGAGGAATTTGGTTAAAAGATGAGGGACAAGGAGGTCTTTTCCCCCTCTCTTTTATTTTGGTAAGTAATTAAAGAAGTTCAGTATTTCTTTTGGTATTCCCCGATCAGTTTCCAAGTCCCGCTCTTTCATTCTCACGACAGTTTCTGCGTCACGCCTTGCAAGTTTCCTTCCTTCCTCTTGGTGATTGATTCTGACTTCTGGTGCAAATTGCTGCTACGTGCGATTCTGGTTTTCTGCTGCTGCTGTTCGGACCTTCTCCTCTGCGAATTCAGGTCGATGTCGGTCTCGTTTGTGTTATATTGTTATTTTGGGCAGAGTTGTTGTTCTGATTTTGGGATCTGTTTTCTACACAATTCAGTGGGATTGTGGTGGCACTTCGAACTGTTGTGGCTCCGGGATCCTCTCTGCTACAGATTGGTGTGGTATGCTCTTCAATTGCAGGTAAGTGGGGGACGGAATCGGGGTTGTTCTGCTCACCCTCGGGGACTAGTTTTAATGGCTGCTTTGATTGGGAAATTGTGTACTGTTGTGTGAATCGTTTACGTTTTTGTGATGTTGATCAATTGGCTAAACCCCCGTGGGCACTGTTTTACAATTCTGGAACTTATACTGAATTTGGTGATGTTTTGATGTTGATTTCCGCCTCTGTTTCTCCTCTGCGAACTGATGTTTTCGTGATGTCCGGACGTCTGTCCGAACGTTGAAGTTCGGACAGTGCGTCTAGCGCGCCTCTGAGTTCCGAGTTTTTTGAAGTGTCCGAACTTATGTTCGGACAGGGTGCAAGGACAGGTTTTGGTTAAAGCTTCGACAGGTGTCCGAACTTGCATGGTTGGATGCAAGTTCGGACACGACGAATGTTTAGTTTCTCAACTCTCAGCATACGTCCGAACGTTGATGTTCGGACGTATGTTCGGACATAACGTTTTTACAGGGCTTTTAACTCTCGACTTACGTCCGAACTTTGATGTTCGGACGTAAGTTCGGACAGGGCGATTCTGCAGGTCTTCTTTCTCGGCCTCTGTCCGAGCATGCATGTTCAGACGCATGTTCGGGCATGCCTCTGTTTTTGCATAACTTTTTCGTTTTAGCTCCGTTTTGAATTCCATTTGTGGGGTTGGATTCCCCTATCAGTGTGCAAGCTTCCTATGCTATTTATATGAATTTTTATGCACTTTAGATCTGTATTATGAACTTATGATTTTGGGACCTAGTTACATTGCTTCTAATCCTTGGATAGTCGGGTCAGGCTGTCCCGTAGCATGCTGCGCAGGAATTCCTTCTGATTAAGCTTCTTAGGGTCTCCCTAAGGACATTATTGACCGACGGGTTTGTTAGTTGTCTCTACGGCTTCTGTTGTGGGATCTTCGGATCCATAGGACGTTATGTGAGTCCTTCTGTTGTGCTAGCGTGTTTCTAGTGTCCCACCTTTTTGAATCTGATTCTGAAAGTCCGACTGTGATTTAGATGTGGTACTCTGCTCTAATTTCTGATCTGTTTCATTTGGTTATGTCTGTTTACAAATGGCATGCGCTTCCCTCTGTTTATGCAAACCTCTGCTTTTGTTTTGAGTGGGCTTCCTTGAGGAAGTCTTCTGCTTACTGGGTTGTGTAGCTCACCCCTTTACCTTTATGCAGATTGAGCTCGTGGGATCTTCTCTCCTTATCTTCTCCTGGAGCTATGTTTTACGCTTATGATTTCGTTAGACATTTGTTCTTTTTTGCACTTTAGACGCTTTGGGATTTATGTAGCCTTCGGGCCTTATGTTGTATTTGACTTTTGAGCACGTTTGGATCTTGTAAACTCGTTTGGTATTTATACAAATTTTATTATTTGATTTCGGGATTCGATTTGCGTTAGAGCCTTGCGACGTTAGGTAATAGACTCGCGGCGTGTAACGGCTCTAACTCCTAGGCCGGTTTTGGGGTCGTTGCATGTACTATGATAACCTTATCATTTATAAGCCTACCAGGGACAAAGGCTCCTTGATCTTCCAAAATGACGTGCTTTAAAATAGGTCTCACCCTGTTGGTAAGGACTCTAGATATCACTCTCCACACCGTGTTGTAAAGGGATATAGGTCTAAAATCCTTCATCTGGCAAGCTCCTGATTTCTTTAGGATCAAGGCTATATGGGTATGATTGAGACCGTCTGGCATGAAGTCCGCATTCAGGACCTAAAGGCCCAATAATATCCCAGAAGGTGTGGAGAAAGACTTCATTCATACCATCCGGCCCCAGGGCCTTGTTGGGGTTCATATCATGGACAGCCTGAATTATTTCCTCCCTCATGAATTGTTTACCCAAAAGGTCGTTTTGATCACAAGGGATCCTGTTCATAAGCCCCGCCAAGAGAGAATCCAGGATATGGGAATCAGTGGACTTATAAATCTTAGAGAAATATTGGTTAGCGGTATTAATGATGTCTTGTCAGTCAGAAACCCTTCTCCCTTAATTGTCCCTAATCTCTTGAACACACTCTTCTTTCTTCTAGCTTGCACTCTTTGGAAGAAGAATCTGGTGTACTATATCTCCTTCCTTTAGCCACTATGTCTTGATCTTTGGGCCTGATTTGTTTCATCCTTGAGAAGAAGGTGGTCCAATTTCTTGTTAAGATCCTTCTAGGTAGGGTGAGTAGGTTGAGGGTAACAAAGATTAGAAACTTTATTGATCTCCTATTTTAATTCCAACTTGCGGGCCTTTTTTTTCTCCGATTTTCCTACAACCCCAAGATCTAAGAGCGCCTCCACAGATGGCCACCTTTTGGATATAATTTCCTGAAAACTATACCAAGTCCTAAGCACAATCTCTTTGTATTGCGGCTCCTCAGCCCAACAGTTTCCAAATTTGAAGAGTGGCATGCCTTTCTTAATGATCTCCAGCAGCACAACCTTAATCGGTTGGTGATCCGACCACCCCCATCCTAAGTGGGTGTTCCTCGCATGGGGGAAGAGATTTGTCCAACCCTCGTTAGCTAAAGCTCGGTCCAATCTACTTCTTATATTGTACTATTCATACCTTCGGTTCGAGTATGTAAATATGTCCCCGGTAAAACCTAGATCCACAAGATTACAAGAGCTCAAGCAGTTTCGAAAAGCTACCATTCTACCTGTGCTACGATCTCTCTCACCCAACTGCTCATGTCTATAAAGGATCTCATCAGATCTCCTATCACCAACCAACGCAATGCAAACTGGAGCGGACTAAAGAGGAAATTGAAGAGGTAGATCTCCTTGGGAATCCTCGTATTTTGCTACAGGGAGAAGCCAAAGGGGTGCGCTAGAAGCTCTCTTTGTTGCTACATATTCCTACAACAACTTAAAATAAATATATATCAAAGAATAAAGATCAACTATATAGTATAAGTAATAAACATTAAAATATTTGTATCCTTTATAAAAGATAATTGAACCAGGAAACATTTTGCATATAAAGAAAGGTGCATCTATCATTCGACTAATTAAAGAATTGCGTGTTGATTAAATCAAAAGTATAACTTCCAAATGTATTTGAAAACAATTTCTTTTAGTACATTCAATAGTAACTTATGTTGCCATACGTCACAAAAATTTATAAACGGTATAACTGCAACAGTTTTTAAGGTTTAGAGAAAATTTCACATAGTATTGTACCATATGGTGACCGGTGATCCCACTGCCAACTTTTGTGTTCATCTCTTTTGTTTGGTATTTCCTATCTCCTATTTATTCATAATGTTGTATTTCTATTAAGGTGACCATGCATTGGTTTTTTTTATATTACATAAAACGAGACCATTTTATGATGCTTTTGTGTTCAAAATTCATTTCTTCAAATCTGATATCTGTCTATGCAGGATCCCTATCCAGGCTACTATCTCAATCCTCCTATCATCCAAATTGTCTAGTGTTTTCCCTTCGGTTATGTGGACATTCCCATCACCATAAGACAACCTAAATTAACTGATTTTAAACCCATTTCTTCACAATATCTGGAAGAAAATTAAAGCTTTGAGCGGCATACACCTTTTGTATGCATGGTGCCTTACTCTAATCCAATTGACCCTATATAAAGTGGTGGAGGTCTAAGCCTCATGTACCAAACTCCTTTTTAAAAAATTAAAACAGAAAGTTAATTTTTTTCAATCCTTATATGGTCTGGTGAGACTGATAACAACAACATCCTGATGTTGCCCGGAGTACAGTATGCTCCAAGAAAAAGCTAGGTGGATTAGGTCTTAAAAACATGCAAAAATGAAACCATTGCTTCATTCTTTAAATCCATCTAGATTATTTCCATAATTCTCAAAAGCTAGGGATCAGATAGCTCCACAGTGTTCATATGAGAAGCACAACATTTGGTCCGTAAACATTGATGACCCCTAGATTTGAAAATTATACTTCACATTAGAAATTGGTGGAACCATTTTTGTGGATCCATCTATGGTGCCTCTTCCCACCTCACATCATTCCATTTAGTTCTAATATATGACATCCATATAAATTTCTTATATTCCATGGTACTTCCTTTGTTGGAGAGTGTAAGATTTTGTTAGGCTGGCATACTAAGTTATGAGACTCAAAAGTACTAACTCTTTGTATGATGGCTACCAAAAGCAAGTAACTGAACTATAGAAACAGAGATGATGAGATGAATACTTTATCGAATGACTTCAGAGTACAAATTGTAAGGACCCCAAAACCTCCCTAGTTCCAAGGTAGAAACATGTCGCACACTTATTACCTAAGATACACAAGGCTGCTAAAATGAAACTAATAACGAAAGCAAATAACTCATGTATTATACAAACGGAAGTTTACAAAGCTAGTTCATACCACTTTACAAAACGAAAAACTAACAATACATAATATAAGTTTCAAGGCTCAAAAGCACATAAGGACCACCAGGTCACCGAGCACAAATACATCTGTAAATGCGAAAGGAAACAAAAACACAAGACATTTAGCTTGTCGGCATAAACAACCTGTAAATTAGAGGATATAATATGGGTGAGCAAACTACAGCTCAGCAGGTGATAAACTTCATCAACATGAGCATGCTCAAAACACTTTTACAAAACATAGCTTACATATACTTATGTTTCACAAATCTGAATTAGAATCAATCGGAAAGCACTTCAAAACGACCCGAAGTTAAATACAAAGTAGAGTGAAACAGAAATCACAAAATTTAACTTAACAGCGGAATACATTTACAAAAACCACAAATTGAACTATTAGAACACAAAAAACTTAACAGGAGCAGAGACCACACTTCTAGAGCAAGACAAAGCATAAACCAGAGTCTCATGTCAAAAGTTGTCAAAGCTCAAACTAATCAGAAACCAAAAGCTAAAACATCCTCCGCATAACTGATTAGAATCCATAAATCTGAGTATTCACAAATCAGAACGTTCACAAATCAGAGTGGGACACTAGCTTAGAGCACACACAGAAATGGTCAAAGACCAATGGATCATAAGATCCTCGACAATGCAGAAAGGGCCAAAGACCCATATCGAAAGATCCTCAACAATACAAAAATGGTCCGAAGACCAATGGACCCATCGGTCCCAGAACAGAAACAGAATGACATCTACGTAGCATGCTACGGGATAGCCCGACCAAGCCATCGATGGCTTAGAAAGGTAAAGTAACTAGGTCCCAAAACAGACGGTTCAATTACAGAACATAATGTGTTGTAAAATCCATACACCACAGCACTGTTATCTTTACGTAACGAAACCGAAGTCATTGCAAAAATAGAAGTCTTATGCCAAAAATATCAAAGCACAGAAAGCCGAACAGAAACTGAAAACACACTTGTCAAAGCAATTTAGAGACTATAAAAAGAACATAATACTTTAGAGCAGAAAATCCATACCAAAATGTGTCAAAGCAGCATATACACACTCAGGGGATCATAACCCCGCAAACGGAAGTCAAACGAACGTTTTAGCCAAAGCTAGAGAGGTGTCCAAACTTACAAGTTCAAACGCATGCCCTGACTCAAAACAGAGATGTCTGGACATGTGTCCGAACTTACAAGTCTAGATGCATGTTGTGACTCAAAAGCGAGATATCCGGACATGTGTCCGAACTTGTCCGAAGAAGAAACTTACGAGGTGTCCAGACTTGTGTTCGGGCTTACAAGTTTGGAAACAAGTTGAAACTATATAGTGCTCCTGATACGTCCCCGACCTGTCGTGGACGTATCGTTGACTCAAATAAACTTTGATAGTTTAAGGGAAGACACGAGATAAACTTAAACTAGAAACTCCATTTTGATTGAGAATTTACACACAAAATTCACTCAATCTCCCTCACCCCACACACGAACTCCCGAGACAGTTGTGACTTTACCCCTAAAGTCCTTAACCCTCACCTGACTATCGGTCTGGTTCATCGACCGCTCCCCGACCTGTTGGTCTATCAAATACCCAAAGTATTGACACTTTAACCCAGTCCTCTCTAGCTCACCAACTCTCTATCACTTACACACACTCTAGTCTGACTCACACTTGCTCAGATTGTATCTCCTCTTTTCTATCTCGCAAGCTTGAATTACATAGGACATAAATGCTCATATATACACGTTAGTTAAGGTATAACTAACGGCCTATGAATATGTGGACTCTAGAAGTAGATTACTCTTCTTCTTTTATTATAATAGTCGCACTCTACTTCAGATTATCTTCCAACTTGATATGGAGCCATCAGCACACGTGTTGCCTTGTGATTGGGCAAGTTGGTGGCGCATCTCCTAAGTGGACGGTCACCACTAACACACTTCAACTTGTCTGACCTTGTCTGGTTCATTAATGCTCAAAAATGCCCTCTTCTGAATTTATTACGGCTATGTAATGATGTTCATTAATAGCCTTTGCTTATCTTGTTATCTTGTACATTAATGAGCTACTCATTTTGTCGTGACCTAGTTGCTTGTGTAGGTGTGACACATCTGAGTGAGTTTGTCGACGTTGCTAAAACATTTTCGTCCTTGTTTAATGTCTGATGCATGAGATATGCGATAGTGTGGTTCTTGACTACTTGTGTGTTACTAGAAGTTCTCTAGAGCTCTCGCAGATAGTGCCCGACTGGTTGGGCACATGTCGTGTACTGAGTGCGCTTGCACCTTGCGTGCTAAGCCACTAATGACTTAAGTGCGCTTGCAACCTTGCGTGCTAAGCCACTTATTCACCTGTTTATCTGAACGATAAGCTTGACAAACACGTTAGATAAACACCACAGGTTTGCTATCATCAAAACTAAAGGTCATTGACTTAACAATTTCCCCCTCTTTGATGATGGCAACCGATAAAAAATATGTACTTTGGCAACTCAAAGATTCAAAATTTGAGAGGTATTCCCCCTAAGTTTGTTAAGGGTTTAAAGTAAGGAAAATTAAAACAAAGTGACAGCTTTTATGTTATACTATAACCATAGTAGAAATTTGCATTAATATAGTACATAACACAAGGAAGATAGACATAGTTTCACAAGTACATATTCTTTCTTTCCCCCTTTGCCATACAGCAAAAAATAGGGAGCAACTACACGACTTAAGGTATTGTAAAGGCCATAACAATCCATAGAGTACAAACTACAAGTATGATCAAGATAATCTAGATGGAGTGATGTGTTTGGTGGTTCTATTCAATATCATATAGGTTAAATGGTTCATCCTCCGAAAAAGAAGCTTTGATCCAAGATGGTTTTGTTGTGGTAGTATTGAACAAAGATGATTTAGCTGTGGTGGAAAGGTCTGACTCATCAGAATCTACTGTGAAGTCCATTCAGTGTGGAGAACATGTGTGTGATTGAGTGACACTTGAGGTGATAGACCAAGTTGTAAGTGAGTCGGAGACTGGTTGAACATAGCTTTAGGCGACGTATTTCTGTGGATGGTGGACTAAACTATTTGCTCGTTTGAGCTTGATGAGCTTTGTGGAGTTTGAGCTATTTCGTGAGATGTGTAACAATGATTGTGAGTGGCAAATGAAGTGCGCAAGTATTTATATACACTAGAGGATATACTCAACAACTGATCGGTGAGTGGTAATAAATGAGGTGCTACGTCTTGTGGGTTATGTTTGTAGGCTTTTTAGATGTCAAGTTTGGAGATTGGATTAGTGGAATTGATGGGACTGAATATCTCTGATCATCTTGCAATTTTTAATCAAGGAAGAAGCAGCCAATACAATAAATTATTTCGCAACCAATATAATCATTCGAATTGACAATAAATAGTTTCATTTTCATTCATATCAAAATATTGACCTTAGAAACAGATAGTCAATGGCGGCATGTACATGAAGGAAAAATCTAACTTAAAAATAATTTTCTCACGATCTTCACTCATGTCTCTAAGAGACAAAGAACGCTCATGCTATGTGGGAATCTATAAAATATATTGCTCCTTGAACCATGTGATGAACACTTGGTTCAGTGGAGACAGCCTGCACAGTGGTAAGAGTGACTCTTACTCACTAAAGAACGTCCCGAGCTGAAGTATCCAGACTGGTCCCTGACCTGTCGTGGACCGGTGCGAGACTTCTCTTCCTTTTGAGTCCTAAAGCTCTTACAGTTGGTCGAGGTTCTGACCGTGCTTCCTCGCTCTTCGTGGGCTTCTGGAGGGCTACAAGCTTATCTCTCTTAGTCTTTATCCCCATCTTGGAAAGCATCTCGGAGCAGATGCAGTCCTGAGCGGTGTGTGCGCACTTGTGGAACCTGTCGGTGTCCACTCCATTCTCCAATAGCGTAGTGGTGACCACTCCCCCATGTACCAGACCTTGGTTCACTTGACGACTCTCATCTAGAGTGAGGAGAATCATGGCAGGAAGGTCAATTTTCTCCTTGGTCTTGAGTGTAAACAACAGCCTCACATCCCTTGCGCTGACGTTGTGAGTGCGTTGATTCCTTGGGGTGATATTATGGGTGACTAGACTAAAGAGGACTCTGTCTGGGATGGACATGTCCATAACATTGAAGTTTTTTATTGTTGCTCCTTTGTTGAGGAGGTTGACCATTTTCCCTCCTTGGTGGCCTAGATCATTCCAAGTGTTTCCTTGGAAATGACCAGCCCTTCTGGCTCTATGTTGAAAGTCTTGCAAATCCAAGACTTGGAGATGGTGATTTGAGCATTTTGGACCATTGAGATGAGATAGTCATCATCGTCGTCGCTCTAGAGTGTTCATAGATGTCGCATATGTTCTCTGAGCAGCTCGGTGTAGACAGAGAAAGGCTCTTGGAAGAAGTCTACCCATCCTTGGAACTCCAACAGCTCGATGATCTCTCCAAGATCCATCGTTTTTATCCATTCTTTGTCCAACGTCTTGGGTAAGACGGGACAGGATCGGTCGTTGACATTTTCAGCCTTGATCAAGACTGGCTCTAGCTCCTTGACCTTTTTCAAACGCTTCAAGAACTGTGATGACTGGGACTTGACGACAGCTCTTTTCACTTGGGAGAGCTCCTCCATCTCTAGAGTGTGTGGTGATGGTGTCAATGGTCCCTTGCCTTTGGCTTTCCTTAGATGCTCATGCTCCTCAAGTGTTAGTATGACTGGTGACAGCGACTCTGTATCGCTATCCTTTCTTTGAGGTGATTGGGGAGGTGTCAGGGACCGGTGGACGGCAGGTTCCCCATACTGAGTGATGAGCTCAGCTTCCTCCTCTAAGTCTGGTGTTGTCACACCTTCCTCATGGCCTTTCTCTTCTGTTGAAGCATCTTTTTGTGACTTATCATCACTTTGAACTTCTTCGATCTCTGGTTGGTGGACGATCGCCTCGACGACAGCTGAGGGGGTTTCTTCCTCTTCATCAGTGAAGTGCAACTGACGAGTTGCTCTTTCCGGTGTCGAGTGAGACTTTTGTGAAGCTGTTTGTTTTTTAGCAAGCCTGGATGCGCGGGTCACACGACTGGTTGTAGTGGTGGAATGGCCTTTGGATTTTGGATTTTTGGTTTTGGATTGCTTTGTGGTGGTTTCAGAGGTTTTCGATGAAGGAGCAGGAGAAGACATTTTTGATTTTTCTGTGGGAGTAGGGTTAGGAAGAATAGTAGGTTTGAAGGTACCGGATTCAATGAAATATTGAGTTTTAGGAATATGGGTTCTTATATATTCTACCTCACTGGCTAGTAGTTCACCTTCTTGCACTACTTTTACCGTGAGTTGATCTTCCTCTTCCATTGTCAAGCGAGTTTGAGATTGTGTCAGCTGTATGTCGGCCACTTGTTGTGGGGAAGCTTCCTTGAGGACGTCCTTAGCTTTTGATCGAAGAGCAGTCTTGGGTTCCATTTGGTTTAGAGGATTTGTACTGGACTTTAGAACTTTTCGATCAGGTGTTCTTTAGCGGCTATGAGGCAAGGGTTCTTTGCACTGAGCTCACGAAAGTGTTTATAAAGAGAATATAAATTGCTTTGAAGGCTTAGAGAGATTAGAGAGAGAGAGAGGGCAATGGTGTGACAAGAACAAAACTCCCGTCACCCTTTATAGATATCGAGTAACGGTCGGTGGTCACTCCTCGTCCGCTCGCTGACATGTCCCAACGGTACTATTCATAACGGGCAGCGGTCGTGACGGTTGTCAACGATCCGTTGAGAATTTTCCTGTTTCTAACTGTTGTACACTCCCTATTATATCCTTACTTTTGTGGAAATGCTAACATATCTGTTTCAAGTAGTCATTTGACATGTTTTGTTCATGCATAACTGTTTGTTGACTACT
Organism: Limonium bicolor; assembly: GCA_023374045.1. Taxonomy (NCBI): domain Eukaryota; kingdom Viridiplantae; phylum Streptophyta; class Magnoliopsida; order Caryophyllales; family Plumbaginaceae; genus Limonium; species Limonium bicolor. The sequence continues at coordinate 265,176,187 of CM041776.1, forward strand.
GAACGACGAGTTTTAGGGTGTTGCTCACGTGTCGGTGACCGATCGTGGGAATTGAAAGATAGTTTAATTGTGATCAATGAATATCATACCAAGATCATGAATAATCTTGTTGAATCTTTCTCTACTTAATGGCTCAGTAAAAATGTTTGCTAGTTGGTTTTCAATAGCAATGTACTTTAACACAACTAATTCCTTTTCACAACAATCTCTAAGAAAGTGATGTCTAATGTCAATATGCTTGGTACGACAATGATGTACTGGATTTTTAGGAATAGAAATGGCACTTGTATTATTACACATGATAGGTAACATACCTGTTTTGACACCGTAGTCACCTATTTGTTGTTTGAGCCATAATAGTTGAGCACAACAGCTTGCTGCAGCTATGTATTCTGATTCAGTAGTAGAGATGGCTACACTTTGTTGTTTCTTTGATCCTCATGCGATTAAACATGATCCAACAAAGAATGTTGTCCCGGGGACATGCTTTTTCTATCAGTGATGGATCCTCCATAATCTGCATCTGAAAATCCTACAATGTTACAATTAGTGAACCTAGGATAAAATAAACCAAGATTCATGGACTCTTTGAGATAACGTAGGATTCTTTTCACAGATGTGAGATGACTCTCTCTGGGATCTGCTTGAAACCTGGCACATAAACAAACGTTATACATAATTTCAGGTCTACTAGCAGTTAGATATAGTAGAGAACCGATCATCTCCCTGTACAACCGCTGGTCAACCGGTTGGTCACCAGTCGTGATGCCCATCTTTGTGCCAACTGTCATTGGTGTGTCAAAAGGTTTGCATCCTTCCATTCCAAATCTCTTCAATAAATCTTTTACGTACTTTTGCTAGGATATCATGATCCCTTCATTGTCCTGCTTGACTTGAAGTCCTAAGAAAAATTTCAATTCTCCTAGATCACTTATCTCAAATTCTTTCTTCATCAATGCTTCAAACCTTTTGCAATACTTCTCATTGGAAGCTCCAAAAATTATCATCAACATATACTTGCACAATTAATAAATCTCTTTTGTTGTTGTAAACAAACAAAGTTTTGTCTACTTTACCTCTTTTGAAATGGTTTTCTAATAGATAGGAGGACAGGCGGTCATACCATGACCTTGGGGCTTGTTTAAGCCCATAAAGAGCTTTGTCAAGCTTGAGTACCATGTCTTTTCCTTCTTGTGTTTCAAAACCTGGAGGTTGTTCAACATATACTTCTTCCTTAACATATCCATTTAGGAAGGCACTTTT
>CM041776.1:265177949-265225771 GCA_023374045.1 Limonium bicolor
AAACCTTAAACACTGAATTTCCCACATAACAATGCCTTTGACCTGCAAATACACCCCACAATACATATTCCTTTAATAACTCCTTGAGAGCATTTTACTAGCTCATTTACCATTTGCTCTTTAGGTATTTTAACAAGCATTATAAGCTTATTTCTCCTAAGGCATTAAACCACATTGAGATAGCATATTTACCTCTTTTCCTCACAAATTTCTTTCTTGTTTCCTTGTAAACCGGTAAGGCATTTCCTTCCTTGTCAACAACTAAACAATATACCAACATTGTAATGAGTATATAAGCTTTAAGCTTTATCTCATTGTAAACCCTAGTTACATATATTATCCTAAGGTATTAACATGATTGTTTTACCTTGGAATGGAAAGAGAGCTTGAATATACATCAAGAGAGGACTCCTCCTAGTCCATGAAAGCTTGGAATGAAGCTAGAACAAGGCAATATAAGAGCACCATTAATGGTGAATTTTCGGACAACCACAAACATGGAGGAAACATGGATTTTCTTTGAGTTTCCTTACCTTGAAGCAAGGAGAATGTCAAGGCATGAAAGATGAGCTCAAGCTCTTCCCATGAGGTTTCTCTTGGCACCGAAATGGAGGTTTTTGAAGTTTTGAAGAGACAAGATTGTAGAGCTTGGCTTAACTAAGAAATGGTGGTGTTTGTTTTTTGATTTGAACAAGTGAGCAAGATTTTACATGTGTTCAAAGTTGGAACTTCCATGGTAGTAGTAGCATTACCGAGAGAGAACAAGAAGAAGAGAGGAAGAAGGAGAATGGGACCGTGTGAAATGAGAAGGCAAATGAGAGAATGAGGTTTGCTTTTGCTTTTAGAAGATATTTGTACTAAAGTGACTAGTAACTTTTGCTTTATCATTTAGTTAACTCATTTGTTTGTGTAGGTGTGGTGATCACTAAGGAAAACCGGCCCCAAATAGTAGCAGGGTGTTTTGGTCTTTGTTGACCAACTAATCACTTATAACATTATATGTTACAAACTAGTTATAAAAATCACTATTCACCAATAACAAGGCACATAGAAGTGAAATTTTTGATTTCCCATTGTATAGCCACCCAAATGTGATACTATATAGTACACATGTTAATTAAAGAGTAATGATGGACATCTAGCCATTCAAAACTCATTTACAAGACAATTTTTCAGAAACGTGCTTTAAGACTTCTTAAAGCACATTTTGTGTTTTAACTTGTTTTCAAGCTTGGTTTTTCTTTGGTAATTGATTTAATATGTTCATTAACATATAATTGAGGCATAGGTATGACCATTAGGTCTTATACACATTTATCCCAAGCTTAGAGCACATTTTTGCTCTTATTGACCTTAAGGTATTTATTTGTGTTTTGTTTGGTTTCATTGTCTACCAAAGTTTCCTAAGGACTTAATTAGCCTTATAAAGTCAAATTAAACATTATCAAGTCTTGGTAGGCTCTTTGGGTCCTAACCAAGTTCACTCATAGCTTAGAGCATGTTTTTGCTCAAACTGTGTCTTAGTGCTTTATTGCACTTTACTATGGTTTAAATGGTTCATTCATGTTTCTAAGGCACTTTTTAGCCTTTAAATACCATAATTAAACATTTACACAACATACCAAGGTTTGGGGTATTTCACTCTGCGCCTGTGTTCATTTTCTTCTCTCGTGGCAAACTTACATGCTCTGCGCCTTCATTCTCGTGGCTGCGCCTCTTGAAAATCACCGGAACTGCTGCTGAGAGGTTGAAGACGACACGAAAATTGTTTTTTTAAAAAGAACCTATTTCGGCGGTTGTTAGCTAGGAACCGCTGAAATATGTGTTTTTTTTTTAATTCTAAAATGCTCCTATCTCGGCGGTTTTCAGCTAACAACCGCCGAGATAGGATTGTACACCTATCTCGGCGCACTCCATTTCGGCGGTTCACAACCGCCGAAATAGGCTATTTGGAACCGCCGAAATAGGCTGTTTTTGTACTAGTGAACATGACACATGCTATTTCCATTAATGAGGGTTCATCTGCTTCCAGGGAAAACATTATTGTCCAAACTATGCGGTTTGTCTGCAAAAGGAATCTCCCCTCTAGGGTGCGACTATTTACTTGGAAATTACTTCATGTGGTAATCGCGTGTGGAGCGATTCTGGCTAACAATGTAACAACTGCAATCTGGATAGAGATGCACCTTGTGAGGAGGATTTGATAATCTTACTCATAGTTTTGTTAATTGCCCAATAGTGAATAGGTGGTGGATTTTGGAAGGTGTCCATCGACCAAGAGAAATTACTGGAGACACTGGCTTCAGGGACTGGTTTATAGCAGTCTGTCTAGGGAGTACGGGGGATGACATGGAAGAAGTGAGTATCTTGCTTTGGAAGTTATGGTTTGTGAAATGCTAGTGTATGCACAAACGGGTCCAATCTTTTGAGCAGGGGATGGATCAAGCCGACTCTTTTTTGGACTCGACACTCTCAGCCAGCGCCAACCATTCCCAGCTCTCTTTCGAAGTGGAGGAGTCCTGTTCATGTGAACTCAGAGTTATGGTCGATGCTAGTGTAGACTCAAACACTACTGGTTCAGGGGTCGTTTGTAGGGATCACACGAAACAGATTATAGCAGCAGCCATTGCTAAGGAAGATGTTCCATGACCCCTGCAGATAGTAGAAGCTAAGGCTCTTTCGTTTGGTGTGGACTTAGCTAGTAAACTCAAGGCTTCCTCAGTTGTGTTCAGTTCTGATTGCCTCTATAATCCAGCATATTCGCAAGGAGGATAATGTTTGAGCGGATATGAACCTCTTTACGTAAGATATTAGGGATTAGGCAGAGCGGATTGACACTACAAGAATATGGATCTATTGGGGCAATTTATATAACATCAAGGGAGGCAATATAAAATTAGCCTCCAAACAGAGATCAAAAGGGGCGAGCACTGTGTTGCCTCTAATTTTATTATCAATCTTATTTGAGGATCAACGGGGGCGACCACAAATATTTTGCCTCCGTTGGTAGGTTGGCTGATGTTAGCATATGACATCATTGGGGGCGATGTGCTCTAGTCGCCTCGGTTGTTTAGTGGTGGCAAGTTATGTCGCCTCCCATATCTTATGTACGGAGGCAACTTCATTCAATCGCCTCGGTTATTTTATAAGTAAATTTACCGCAACAAACGAGCGTGTTTCTCCCCTTTCTGTACGAGCGTTCTTCTTCACTAATTCTCGCCAAACTCATCTCCGTCTCCATATTTCCTCCATCGTTAAAGCCTTGAAAATGTTTCATCTACTGGTGGTCTTGCAGACCCGTCTCAGGCTCAAGTCACTTGGCAAATTACTATTGGAGCTCTAGGGTTGTGCTAACATTCATCGCTTTCATTTGATTCTGAGACGGGATTGCAGCTGCTCGCGTGTTTTCTATTACGCTACAGCTGGTGACATTCCTTTCATGGTTGCAGGGATTGAGTTTAGCAAGAGGATTGTAAGTAATTAAGGCAATACTGTACAGAACTCAGAAATCGTGGTGCCTCAGGGCGGTAACCATCTTTTTCGAACTTCAGACGGATAAATATTGTAAATTACATATAATCACTTGCATCTACTACGGGAATAAGGAGCAATTATGAATCATCGGTTTTCTATTCCTCATATATCTTTTAGCATCGTGACAGGAGGATTCCTACCGTGGCAATCTTGGAAGAGGTTTTTGCTTGTGGAGTGCAATTTTCCTTCCATCTGTATCCATTCTGGCATGTCTCAAGAAGAGAGGTATATTTTTCTCTTGTTGGTTGCTGATTATTTTCCTTTAAGATATTCTGTTCCGTTTGTCATGCGTTTGTTGTTGTAACTGCATATGTGGTTTATTTTCTAGTCTAGTAGTGCTTTAGAAGGTATAGTCAGGGGTGAGTCAGGTGACTAATTACAACTAAATGATGTTAGATTGACGAAGTACAAGGGATTCAAGGAAGGGAATAAGAGAATTCTTGTGGCGACTGATTTAGTTGGCAGAGGGACTGACATCGAGCTAGTCAATATTGTGATCAACTATGACATATATCATTCTGCTGATACATACTTGCACAGGGTAAGAAGTGTAGAAAAGCTAGGGAAAAAGAACTAAACAATTATGTGATCACCAAGGATAAATAAACTTGAGCAATAACTCCTTGATGAATTAGAGACTCCATAATGGTTCTCAACGTAGGAGACTGATGGTGTAATATGTCCTACAATTTTCAAGCGTTTGTTTCTTCATTTATACTGTGGAATTCTTCTCCTCGACTTCTAATTGAGCTAGATAAAGTAATGTTTTGTTTTTGCTAATAGTGAAGCTGTAACTTAGGTCCTAGGCTGAAATTTATTTGTATTATTTTAGTTACACCTCGTTGTTTATACAAGCATGTAATTTTGGATAACTTAATAATGCATTGTTCGTGGTGTTGTTAGCAGATGGAAAATGTTACATTGATATAATTTTGACTTCTTGTTTTCCTTAGCTCATGAAAGAACCATATATCTGTTTTGGTCACTGATTGTGCTTTGAAGCTTTCTTTTTTTCTTACTATATATGTTTGAAGTTTTACCACTTTTTGGTTGGAATCTAAACATTAGCTACAGTAAAAAGCATATTAATGTTACAGAAGAGAGTACAACAGCCTTATACGGTGATTTAATATCATGAAGAGAGTACCGCAGTGATGCTGAGAAGATAAGTTGTGATAGCTCGTAAATTCCTTGGTTAATTGGGAATTTTAGCAGCCTGTCTCCGAGCCCAAGTGTTGATTCCAGTTGCTGGTGGATTAATTGGAAAATCTTAGCAGCCAAACAGGTTTTTTTATTTGTTGATGATGAACTAAGATTTTAAAATTTTTGATCTTATCATTATGTTTCTTCTATCTATCTATTCCATCTCAAACTACAATGAAATAAGTTTTATACTGCCTATTTTATTGTTGATCTTGGAGTTGTGAACTTTTTCAATGTACAGTATTTAAAGTCAAGGTTATTAAAGGGCCATGGACAGAGGTTTAGTTGATGCGAAGAAGTTGGTTTTTTTCTTTTATAGTTGGGTTGGGAAATGCGTTTGTACATAGTTAATGTAATTAGCATGCTGATGTTCGATTGAGCTGCATCTGCATATGGTTTTTTTTCGGTCTGCAGTATAAGAAGTAGAGCTACTTCATGATGGAAACCAGCTCCCACAAGATGCGAACTGTCTGCCTAGTGAGTTATCAAATAGGAAAAGAGTGCTTGGGTTGGAGGATCTTAGGTTATTGTTATTTATTTGCTTGGCTTTAGTTACCTTGTTGAAGTGGGTTTATTACTGAAGCAATTGTAGTGCTCAGGTTTCTTTTTTTTTTGTCTTGAAAATCTGCAGGTGGCTAAGAATGTCTTCTTGATATTTTATTCTGGTGATAGAACTAAGGACAAAATAAGGAAAATTTGTGAAGCTTTTGGAGCGAATCGTTACCCTATCTCAGACGATCTTGAAAACCATACGCAGATAGATCACAGAGGTCCGTTATTATTCTTTTTATTCTGCCTTCAAACTAATGATGAGTGTCATTGATCTGTTAGAGGTTTTTGCCATAAGCTCCCTTTAGATGTAACAGACCTATGTCTCTGGCCAACTGTATATATATTTTTTTGCGGAGAGTTGCTATCTTTGAGCTGATATTTGCTCACTGATAATGCGTAGCAACTGATGTTCCTTTTTCTCATTTTGTTAAAATGGACCATTAGGTCTCTAATAGACTTTTGGAGCTAAATAGCACCATAGGTGCTGGTTTTCTACACCGGGAAAATGCCTTGAGTATACTAGACAACCAGATTGAGCAGTGGATATGGTTGGTATTATTTCTATTTGTACAATTGTACTGTTCTTGCTACGTGATGATCAGATCATACATAAATATAGCATTTATGTTTTGTATATGCATGCACACGCGTGTAGATTCAAACAATAGCTTATGTCTGCCTAAACCAAGTTGGTCTATTCACATCGGAGCATGTGTAAGGTGTTAGTCAGGGTTCAAAAACCGTGCTACCCCACAGTTCCTAAATGAAATATAGTTTCCTACTTGTTTGACTTTCCTGGACTGTCTTCGTTTCCATGACTGTGTAGGTTGACTCCTCTTTTGAAACTAGCATTTGCAATTGAACGTTTGAAAATTTTTGTCCCATAAAATTTCAACATCTAAATTTCATAATCCTTAGTTTGGTTAAATTTTTCCTTAGCACTTGCATTTTATCCTCTATGTTTTCTACATGAAAGGTGACAAAAAAGTGTTTTGTTGCAGAAGGATGGTTTCCTGTATTTGCGACATAACAGGTTAGTACGAATCACTGCTTCAGTGGATTCCTTGTATATATTGGAAAAATGTTCTCAGCTATGAGCCTATGACTGTTAACCAACCAAACAACTTTCAGATTCAAGATGCTTTGGAATTGGCTACCTATGAAAGTAACTCACAATCGGGGTTATATTCCAAGTTTTGGACACAAAAGAGTCTCCGCCAACTTACTTCCGCACCAACAAATTTTCTTCTGCATTTCAGAAGATAATAAATGCATATGGGTGAGTTACGTTTCATACAGTATGGTAAAAATCAAGATTTAAGATATCTCCCCGTGCAGATACTCATCTATTCTAAATATTTGGATTATTGCACTCTTTTTATGTCAATTAAATCGACTTGAGAAATACTAGAAATTGCTTCACATTCTTTGGTCTAATTATTCTGAAGATGGTTAAACTGTAGTTATCAGTTAGAGCAGACTTAATAAGAGACTTGATAGATAAATATCTAGGTATTAGATTTCTTTCCCTTTTCCTTTATGCTTCAAATCAATTGTGAAGATAAAACTGATTGGATGATCCTGAAGAGTAATCTTTGTGAGGAGTAATACATGGATTACAAAAAAGTACACTTAGGATAAACACACTGCAAGTGTAAGATGCAGAAAAAGTGCTTTGGCATGAAAAATAACGCTGGCATCACTAGAACAATAGATCCAAATTCAGCTGCCAATTGATATACTCTTCCACTGTGCATTTTCAGGGTTGCCAAGGTATCAGGAAGTGAATCCTTGTGTGTACACAATCATTACCTTCCCTTTCTTCTTTGATATAATGCAGTCACTTGGTGTGAATGCGTACAGATTCTCAATTTCATGGTCTAAAATTTTCCCAAGTAAGCCAAGCTAATTTAGCAAACGAAATTAATTAACTGAACTGCAAAGAAATTAATTTATTTGCTTGCTTTTTTACAGGAGGAAGAGCTGGTTAGATCAACATCAAAGGTGTGGATTTTTACAACAAAATCATCGATGAAAATTTTAAATCTGAGGTACTAATCAGCAACTGATAGTGTTTCCTGCTTTCTGGCCTGACCTACACACATATATATCACTTGCATGAATAACTATCTGTCATTAGGCTCGAGAGATGGATAAGAGGCGGGAAAAAAGATGAAGTGATGGAAGAGGAAGAGTCGGCATGGTTAGGCGTTCTGTTTGGAATAATGGGAGAGTAATTTAACTTCTCTGGCATAGCTTTAGGAATCATTTTTCTTGCTTGCTTGTATATTTTTAACACTGTTTTCCTTGTGCCATACTCTGGGGGAAAGCATGAATTTGTCTTCTTCAATCATTGTGCTTGCACTTGTTGTCAGTGACAAATCATTAGTGAACACAAAAGGAGGTCAAACATATATGAAATGTTCTTTTGCTCATAAAGTCTAAGTGGTGTTAGTGTGCCATATGTCTGGTACGCTTTTTCCATCTCCATAGATCTTATGCCCCTCCTGAAAGTAGCATCCCCTGTTGAAAGATAGAATATCTGCAAATTATTGTAGATTTCTAAGGTAGCTGTCTGCTGCTATTACACAAAATTCCCATTGCAGAGCAAAATTGCAGTCTTAAGGAAGAATTTCATAATTAACAACAGACATAGTAATGTTCATACCCTCTCAAGGTCTTCTCGTAGTTGCCTTGTTTAAGAGATCAAACCTCATTGTGTCAGAGCTAAACCTTAAATATTGGATCGGCGACTCTCTGTATTTCCCAGTTCACTAAGTAACTGGAGTTGCATCTTTGCTAAATATCTTCCAATATTTTGTGTTCTCAGATGTTCTTTTTGAGATGCTTTTGGAGCCAATCAAGCTACTTATCTGGTTTTTGGTAGGTGAAGTTATGAACCAAGTTTTTCCAGCTCTTCATATTTATCTCTCCTACTAGCTCACGGGTGATGATCTGGTTCTGCTTTATTTAGCTCCCTTTACTGTTTCTTGCCTAGGCATTTCAGGGTGGTAAGACTGGTTGATTGTCTCATCTTGCTATCTGTTTCTGATGATTTGTAGTGGTCAATTGCTAGGAATGTGCAAGTATCTTGTTGTTACAAACAGGAATGACTGACGCCTGTGCTGAAGTTATTTTTTCTTCGTTAAAAAATTCTGACTGATCTGTTATTCTCCAGATCCCGGTGATGATGTACTCCTCCGCAAGGTCCTATATGATGCCATTATATTTGTGGAGTTGCCTTTTCTAAATCCTGAGAGCAGAAACAACACTGCAGCTATCATTTAAAGAGTCTTGCTCTTACATGGGTGCTCGTTGTTGAGAAAGCAGTGTTGTTCATGAGGTAAGATTTAAATATTGCGTCAAGAACCGGGAAATGTGAATACGACACTACCTATTTTGGTTCTCATCACAGCTAAAACATGGTTTAAGCAGGCAAGACAATAATGATTTCAAAGCCAACACATATGCTAGAGCTTTCTCGAGTTTCTTGCACATTCAGGGTTGGTGGGATGGCTTACTAACCATGGCATAGAGGACCTTATGAACAAACCAGTACTGAGTAATGACTTAACTCAGCAAGTACTGAGTATCTTGCATATGGCAATCCTTGTAGGTGAACATGCATGTATGATTTATAATAACAGTTGATGGTACATATATGTTCTTTTCCTTCTCTAAATTTTGCCTCACAGCTCATGATACGATTCGAGGTGTATCTCCCTCCACAATCCTCCTAGGAGGCCTAATCTCTCTACTCAATTCCACGATGCCCAACTCCTAATTCTCACCATCTATTTATACTAGCTAAGTACAAAATTACTCCTAAGACCCTATCCTAAACAATAACCCCTTCTGTATCCGTCCTAACATCACTCTCCCCCTAAAAACAACCTTGTCCTCAAGGTTGGAAAGAAAAGAAAAAACAGCAGTGGTCAAAAGCGGCTGCAACAGTACCAACGAATCTATCTTCAATCTAAGGACACAGAGACAATCAGCCACTCTGCCTTCGAAATCTGTTTTGCTTGCACAGACCAGCTTGGAGGGTCAAGAGATCTTCAGATGGTCAGTCATTCGAGCGTAGCGGCCAGGAACTAAAATTTGTTGAATCGGGAGGTGGAGAGCTTAGTTGCTTCACTAGATATTCAGTTTTACTGAAATTGCCGACAAGCCAAAGGTGGGAAGAAGAATACCACCCCTAATCAGCTTCAGCTCCCCCTTCCGATTTCCAGACCGACGTCAATTTCCACATTCCACTGGAGTAGAAGAATCCGACTAATGAAAATGAAGAGCTCCGAGATTGATTTGAGAAATTAGGTTCAAATCTTGAATTGGGCAAGTTCAGAGATGATTTAGAGTACCGGCTGCTCAAAGTAGGAGGTTCCTTAATTTTTCTAATCTTGACAGCCCAATTTAGCCCAACAGAAACTGAACCAGACCTAACCCGGTTTGTATAACAGAATCCGTTCCCAGACTTGCTCCTCTGAGTACGACCACTCGATCTTCGACGGAAAAAACTGCGAGTAGCTTGCATTATAATCCGCTTCGTGACTTCTGCTTGCACAAGGTGGACGGATGAACGGAGACGATTATGCATCTTTAAACCCGCTGGAGAACGCCCTGCTGAGTGACAATCTCGATTTTGGGACGCCATGATCGATGTACGGTTAGAAATTGGGAAGTGGAACATGGAAATCTTGCTCTGAATTCTCCTGTCTTTCTTCTTCTTCTTGATTCGTTTCTCCCTCTCCTGCAAGTGTTTCTTGCCTCGATTTGGAATTACCTTAACCCGTACATTGCGGCAGATCAAAGGTTGACGAATTGAAGGATAAGACGGTTCTTCTGGAATTTCAGATTTTAGACTCACCGAGGGTGAAACCAGTTCGCTTGCGATCAAGCTTCCTCTCGCTGCGTCTGGCTTAGCCCACCAAGATGAATTCGACCTTGATGCAAAACCTGTTTGATTGCGAATGACCGGTCGACTAGGGTTGGGGATTTTTTTTTGGACCAGTTGATCCTCCTTTGTCTTTTCTTCTTCCTAATCAGTTTCTTCCTCTTTCTCCTTAGTCGGTCAAATTTCCTTTGCCTCAATCTTCTTTCAGTTTCTCTAACACTTGTTGAATGAATTGTCTCTTCTTGAACCGTTCGATCCAATTCGCTCTTCCTCCTCTTCGCTTTCAGTCTCTTCTTCCTAACATTTCTTTGTGTTCTCTTAATCGTCACCACTTGCACGGTGATGGGAGCTAACGAATCATCTGATTTTAAATCCCTTGTACACATCTTGATTTTCGATTCTTCAACCCTAAACTCAATCTCTTCTTCGCTGTTGGTTGTTTCTTCTTGCTGGACTTCAATTTCCTCCTCCGTCTGCCTCGATCGATCGTGCTTTCCCCTTTGATTGTTTGACGAAGCGCGCGAGGAACTGCACACCAGAAGTGAAGACTCTTTTCTCTCAAAGCCCTTGAACCTTTCAACCAACACTCCCTGGAAGAATGTCCAAGAAATGTGTCTGAAGTAGGTCCAGATCCACTCGAAGAAGAGAAGAGCTGCTCCCTCCATGTACTCCCCCGCCACTTCCAATTTTTCGGCATCCTCATTCCGCAGTACGTGAAGTAAAATTCGGCCTTGAATAGCCACCCTTCTGGATCGACACCGTCAAATTTTGGGGGCTTGGGAATACCGCCGTCTTCATTCAACATTTTGTTGTTGTACGCTACTTCCACCGTCATTACCGGAATCGTGGCTAAATCATAGCTCTGATACCAATTGATACGATTCGAGGTGTATCTCCCTCCACAATCCTCCTAGGAGGCCGAATCTCTCTACTCAATTCCACGATGCCCAACTCCTAATTCTCACCATCTATTTATACTAGCTAAGTACAAAATTACCCCTAAGACCCTATCCTAAACAATAACCCCTTCTGTATCCGTCCTAACAGCTCATAAGATTAATGCCTATTTTATCTGGTGTGTTGAATATTGTAATTTGATGCAAAAGACCTGCTGTAAGTATGAGGATGCTTAGAAAGGTGGTAGATAAATTAGCCTTTATTTTTAGGCACCAGAATGGTAGCTAGATGTTTAGGTGCTTTAGTCTGATTTTATTTTTTTTTCTAAAAAATACATCTATCAGGGCAACAAAAGTCGCCCTGATAGATGATCAAAGGGGCAACTAAAAGGCTTTGTCACCATTGATGTAGATCAAAGGGGCGACTAATCAAGTCGTTCCCGTAGAATGCAGTCAAAGTCTGGTGGGAATAACTATCAAAAGAGGCAAGGTAAAAGGTTTCCTCTTTGACCTCAATCAAAGAGGGCGAGTTTTTGTACTTGCCCTTACTGACACAAAGCAACGGGGCGACCGAATTATGTCACCCCTCTTGATCATCAATCAAAGAAAGCAACAATTTTGCTTCCTTGCTTCATTTCAAAGAGGGTGACTTTAGTTGCCCTCGTAGATCTTAACAAACAGGGCAAGCCAAACAAGTCGTCACCACATTCTAACATGACACACTACAAAAACGTATATAAAATTCAGGAAGTAAATACTGACGCAATTCGTGTTACGTCGAAAGTTATGATTATTCTCAACGAGACAGAATTCCCGCCGAACTAATTACGTTTAATTGACGTACTTTCAAAACTCTTTAATTATAATGCCCTCTGTCTTTGTTTTTATTTTTCTTTCTCTGCTCGATCTTTTCCAGTCTCAAGAGACAGTTTAGGGTTTCTCTGGGAGCAAGCGACCCTATCATCCGCGTCGTCACCACTCTCACTGTCCTCCTCTGTCTATAGCCACCTAATTGACGAGATGCTAGCGCATCGTGGTGGTCATCATCTCCACTTGTTATTGTTAGATAAATCACTCACCGATCGTCTTGGTGTTCACTCTGTATCGTGCATTCGTGCTCACTCCATCTTCAATAGTTCTCAAATCCTTAAGCTCTGCCTTATTTTTCCCTTTACAAGTCCCGCGACTCACTTCTGCAAGCTTTGCCATACTCTCACCTTCTCAAGTTTTGCTTTGTTTTTCCCTAACCTTTTTGTGTTTGTTCACGCCTCTGCCGAAGACGGGCCCTCGCCTAGCAGCAAATTTGAGACAACTCATGTATTCTCTGTTTATTTTAAAATATCAATTATTTTGTTTTTTATTCCAAATCCTCTTCGTTCTGCTATTTGCCTCATCTTCTCTTTTAATATAAGTTTAAATATTCTGGATTTGGTGCATAATTGAGTTTCTCTGAAATTGTAGGCCAGAGTTTGGGTGAAGGTGTTGCTGGTCGGTGAAGTAGCAGCAGAGGCAATAAAAAAGTTCAGTCGGCTTGGTCATACTGGACAAGTAATTGCACACCAATGTTTTATTTCTTGTTTTTTAAGTGCATACTTGCTACATCACCCATTTGTCACTGGGGCATGTTAGTGCTGAATCATTTAGTCTAGCTTCAGTCTATTTGGCGTATTATGGCTGTGAAATGGCTACATATGACGTTCAAACTACTTGATGTGATCTTTATGGGCAGATCAGAATTGAATCTTTAGTATAGTGAGATGAAACAATGTGAATCATATATAAATATCTGTATCCGAACTAGCTATTGCTCTATATCCCATATGTTCACCAGTTATATTTATTCCTTCATATGCAGGTAGGATTGCGGTTACTGCTATGCCTTATCTTTATATTTGCCTCATTCAGCCTTTACAATTCAAGGGGTGTATCTCCTTTATACAATTTGTCTTTCTTGTGATTGATTCTGTTTGTCCTTTGTGCAGTTCTCCTGTTAGGATTGCCTAGCCTGTTTACTTAACATTCAAAGCTATTGAACATAATAATGATGCTAATGAACAATGAAACATTCTTTGTATTGACCTGGTACATTTTCACTTTTCCGCATCGCATACTAATTGAGCTTGAGTTGTTTCATTGTTTCCAGTGGATATTATATCTACTCTAGTACCATGTATATCATTCTATAAAAATATAAAGAATACTTCTATCTATCATTGTATATGTTTATGTCTTTATTATTATTACAAGGTCCCTTTCTACTACCATACAAACTTTTCATTTTTGATGACAGGGTGCTTGGAAGAAGAAGATCATTCACCCTTGAAATCCTAAAGTTGTATATCACTGATCAGGAAATGTGCAGACCCCTTTCCCATATAAGTTTAGTCACTGTTTTACCGGCAGATTCATGGAGAAGGTGAATCTCTTTGTTGCTCTTGTTCCTGCAATGATTTTCACCTATATTTAAATGAAGGTAAATCGTTTCCTTGCTTCTCTTTTTTGTTCTTTTGAGCTTCTTTTAAAATTGTAATTTTATATAAACTATGCTACAGATAAGCAATTCCCGGTGTAAAATTGCAAGTCACTGGTGTTGTTAGATGGAGAAAAGGTCTTATGTACAAAAAGAAACGAGGTGAGAAATTCTCTCTCCCTCTCTACTCTCTGCCTAAAGGGGCGATAATATTATGATTCCATGCATGTGGGATGCCTGATATATACTCATGTACGTTTGGGTAACTAGCTAAGGTATATTTCATCAGTGGTTCTCTGCTTTAAAGTATTTTGTTTTTATTAAGGGTATGTTGTGAAACTAATACTAAGATCTTTTTTTATTATTATTATTTTCAAGGTGCTCAATAAGAACCTCAAGTAACGATGGTAATTATCGGTTGCTTTATAAGGTGAGTTTTGTTTCATAACATCTCATATTGCTTATTTTTGAGTTCTTTGAGCGACTGCTGATTACTCTTCCAATAATTTGAAATGCAGAGGCATGAAGCTCTTGTAGAGAAATTGGTTTGCTGGAAAATGACAGCTGAATTTTTCATAGTTGGAAGCCAGGTAAAAATCGCTATAATAAGATTTTTTTTTGTATAACGAATCTCAGTTCTCTTTATATTAGATTCATCTGACTTTCTATCTTATGCTTGTAACTTGGCTGTCTATATACTCTCTCATAGGTTTTTGCTACTACTGCGTGGTCCTATATGGACTACAGTCGGAGGAAAATGGTATTGACTTATCTAGGGTTATATTGCTCTTGCTCTTTGGCGTTATTCATGTTGTTGTTGCCTTGTTTAAGTAGTCTTACTATTTACTGCTTCTTACCAGGCAACAAATTGGTAGGTTTATACTGATGGATATCTATCTTGAAATTTTAAAGGATGAACATTATTTGTCGATTAGTTTTCTTGATTCTGGCATGAGTTGTTTTCTTATATATCTATTGCCACACAAACACATTTGCAATTGTTGGTTTCAGGGCAAATTCAATACTGTTGAGCCAAAAATATTATTATGCTTCATGGAATTCTGATGGAACTCGGTATGCTCATGATAACTTGTAGAAGCTTCAAATGTGGTAAAGTGCAGGTAAGGTTTCCTTGGAAAAGCTGAAGTAAGGTATGAATTTTTTTTTAATGAATCATGAATACGTCTGCCATGATCATGATTATATTTAGATGATCTTGTGTGCCTATACATTGGTGCCACTGCTTGATTGACGTTGAAATGATTATTGACTTTCTTAATTCTCCAGATCAAAGGAGAAGATACCTTAGCTACGAGTCTACGGCCTTATAGCACTTAACAATGGATCTCTTGTGGAGGTAGGATAACTTCATGAATAACTTTATTAGGTTTAGGCGTCTCTACTACTCAACAAGATTGTCATACTCTATAGTTTCCTTGCATAAAACATCTATTCGTCTGTTTCTCTGTATACTTGGCTTTATACAAAAGTACTGAATGCAATATGACATTGATAGCGAGCATTTCATGAAGGCTGAGGGAAAATTGAAAGAAGTTGTAGAGCCTCGCTACAATAAACGCAAGTATATGGAGTTAAGTTAGAGATTTAATTACAAATATGACTTGGAGCTACTCAGTGTATACAATGTTGCTCATTTTCTTTTATTTATGATTCTAACTAGTGGATCTTTAAGCAGGTTTTTTACATCTCATTTTCAGCTTCTAAAGTTTTATACTTATAGATGTGACAGTGGCAGACAGGTTTATATTGATGCCTCTTCTTTCTCTTGTTTATATTGTTGCCTTGTATATTTTCCTGTTAGTTAATTGTTTCTTATCTCGCAGTCATCATAATATCATTGACATTGTTCAGTGAACTTGTCAAAGTTATACTTTTTTTTCTTTTCAATGCAATAATCAAATTTGGTATGGTGATGAATTTGCAGCATGCATTTAGTGTACTGTTAGATTTTCTCAGTCACATTAACTTAACAGTTCACACCCTCTCTTGTTGCTGATATTGGTATTAGACTGGTGGAGAGTAGGATCAAGAACACAGTGATATTGCAACTTTGCAAGCCCAAGTAGGAGCCTTGGCCTCTCAAAGAGCTGTTGGATGAGCTATTGAATGTAGGAGAAAAACACTAGTAAATAGTTCTGTTAATTACAGTTGTATTCAAACTATGGTTACGGATTTGGGTGTGAAAAACTGCCATTTTGAATGTGAAAAGTAGTGAAAAGCTGCCATTTTGGGTGTGGAATAATGAATGTTGTAATGCAGATTTTTATTAGAATTTTGGATACATTGTAATGCAGTCCGTATGGTATGATTCTACATATATATAATAGTATTGGACAAACGGTCTAATTAGTTCCTTTTATTTTGTTTTTATTTTTTTTAAAAAGAAAAACAAAAAATTTCGACGCAATTTTTGTTTATTTCTACGCAAGAAGTTCATCGAAATTTGATATTTTTTGACGCAATCTTGTGCGTCGAAATAAACAAGTCAATTGTGTCAAAATTTTTTTTGACGGTCAACTAGACGACGTGAGGACGACACGTGGATTTTGAAATTTTCAACGCAACTCTTGCGTCGAAATTGTATTTTTTTTTGCGTCGAAAACTCCCTGTTTTCTTGTAGTGGTACATATCTTAAGAGGCAACCCTGGAGGCAATTATTAGGTCGTCCTCATATTTTAACGTGGCAAGTTATTGGTCTGTCGGGACAATAAAAGTTGCCCTCATGGATCTAATATGTTAGTGTGAAATGCCTCCTCGATGTACCTTGATAGGCTAACAAGGGCTCACTTATTAACAAATATTGGCAAAACTGGATCCATGGTAAGAATTTGGACAAGTGATGTGCCATATTATATATTATGAAACTATTCTAATAAAAGTAGCTCTTCTTGGAAAAGAAAAAGATATAACTTATTGAGTATAAAATAAACCAAAATAATGCTTGTTAAAAACAAAGTGGATGGAGATCCAATATGAAAAAAATTGTCATTTATTTATATGAGATGAGTACCGAGGAGATGCATTCTGACCATAATTAGTCAAACTTCTTTAAAAAATAAAAATACAAACCAAACCATGATGGCCATAGAGAGAAGCCAATTAGAAATGGAGAATTTCGGGTGTTTGCTGCCTGTTTGGTTTCTAAGAGTGAGAACTTTGGTTCTGAAATGACATGGGGATCAAACCTTTCTTCCTGCATGTCTCGACTGCTCCAGCGTACATATCTTCCAAGCTGTACTTGAACTTGAACCCAGATTCCAGCAGCTTCCTAGACGAGAAGCTAATTGGTGGTTCCTTGCTGTCCTCAAAATCAAACCTGAGAATTCAATTCATTATTGTCGATTCAATCTTGATCTTGATCTTGTCTCCAGTTAAATAATTTAATTAATCATTGTACTCACTCAGTTTGAACGTTGTACTCAGGGTATGTTTTGTTCAGCATACGAGTGAGCTCGAAGATAGACGCATCGTGGGAGGAACAGATGTAGCGGCCGCTGGCCTCAGGGAGCTCGTAGAGGTAGATGTGAGACATGCAGAGATCGTCCAAGTGAATGAACTGACCGTCTCTGAGTATATGGTAGTGAGACTCGTTCCCTGCAATTTTTTAATGTAAATTAATTGAGTTTTAATTACTTTTGTTTAGCTAATAACCAGTGATGGATGACGAGTAAGTAAATGATTAATATATATATTCACGTGTGATTGGGGAAAGAGAGGTTTTGAAGCTTGGAGGCATCGTGTTGATAAGAAAAGGTCCCATGACGGTTGTAGGCAAGATGCTAATGAAATCCAGGTTGTTCTCCTCCACGAACCTCCATGCCGCTTGTTCCGCCATTGTTTTGGAGACAAAGTACATCTGCATTAATTGGCAATAACGTGTATTCGACTTGTTGTCATATATTTAATTTTCTTCTTCCGAATCAATAATTGATAAACATAAATTGATATATTAAGATATGGAGTAAATTACTTAGAACCCCTTCGAGGATTTAGGATATTACAGTTTACCCCTTGTGTTTATTATAATTACTGGTAACTACTTTGAGGTTAAGGTATCTTTGACTACGAGCCTCTGAACTATAACTATGTTATCAGGAAGTTAACTATGTGTTAACCTATCAACTTAATCATATTAATAAGGTCATGCTGGAAAAAACACTACTTAATCTGTATTGTTATTTTCCTAAAAATGTCAACCCTTTTTGAAAATGCATCTAAAGTGAGATGAGAGAGAATTAGACGATGTTGATTAAGCAGTTTTGTTGTCAGCCTGACATTATTAATGTGATTAAGCTGATAGGTCAAACATAGTTAACTTTTTTATCACAGAGTTATAGTTCGGGACTCATAGTCAAAGATACCTTAACCTTGTGGTTACCAATAATTATGATAAATATTGAGAGGATTGTGGAGTGGTTGGTTAACAGCTACGCTACGCATGAGGACAGTATTATAATAGTATGAGATTAATAGTAGTTACTATTAACTGGATCTAGAGAAAATAAATTAAGAATACTATATTCGACGGACCCATCCAGTCATCTGACCCTTCGGCAGAACTGGACCATCGCTCCAGCAATCTCATTGTAGACCGGCTCTTATACTCCTCCAAGTCCACGGCGGCGGCCGAGGATGTGTAAACCAACCGCCGTACTTTGGTCCTCACACATGACTTCATAATGTCCAACATCCCGTTTACAACAGGCTTGATCACCTCGTTCTGTAAATATATAAATCATTCATTTTTTTTTCTTTAGCTACAAAGTTATAATTAAAACTAATGTTCGCACTCAGGGTCTTTAGATTCGAAATTCATGATTGTAGCAAGATGGAAGACACCAGTGCAGCCTTGAATAGCCTCATCGAAGCTGCCCTCTTCTTTTAGATCAGCTCTCCACAGACTCAGATGTGTCGCCGCATTTGGGAGATTCAGCAGGTGTTCCACGTCTTTCATGTCACCTGTTACCCATTTCCATTACTCCAATTAACTTTATAATTAGTTAATTAAGAACAGATAATTCTTACTTGGATCGACGACGGTGGCCCGGACGATGTAACCTCGTTCCAGCAGTCTCATAACAAGCCATGAACCAACAAACCCAGAAGCTCCAGTAACGCACACTGTCTCTCCATCAACAACCACCATAGCTTGCTACCTAGCTTACCTTAAGCCAGCAAGGACGCGGTTAGCTAATAACGTTACATACGTAGTCTCTAATTTATAATCATAAGGGGAATATGTACTTACAAGGGTGGTGGGTATTTTGGTAAATAGGAAGTCTAAAGCTAAATTTATAATTGATTATGATTAATTTCCATTTGAATTTATGCGTGTTGTCATTTTATTATCCATCTGGTCTTTAAACAATAAAAAAGTGTTCACTCACTAATCATGATGCTTTGGGTGATGAAAATGATGAGAAACAGTATATGTTAGTACTATATAGGAGTTGACGCGCACGCAAAACTAAAACTAGGGACAGGTTTGGCGAGAAGATATGAGCTGAACATGTTTTATGGACTTTTTTTTCTTTCGTAAACCATACTTTATAGTAGAAATTAAAGTTTTACACGTATAGAAAGATAAGTGAGAAGATTAACACATGTATCTAAGTCTACTGAAGATTAGTTCTTTCCCTAACACCCATCCCTGTACGGATATGACTACTCTATTCCTACTTGGATATTCCTAACTTACCTGTTCCTTGGAGCAGAGAATGGGAGATCAAAGAGAGAAACAGAGAATGAGTGGTAAAGGTGAGATGTTAGATCTTGTCCTATTACTTTGGGATGAGAGCCTATTTATAGTTTTTCTTTACAACTTTTTTCTGCTGGTCAGACTGTCATTCTGTTATTGTCAAGTTATCATGCTATCTTAGTACCTTGCTCTAGTCTATTTTGACCTACGCCCAGGCACACTCGTCCGGTCACTTTACAGATTCACTCAGGCATAGACGCCCTGAAATACCTCACTAGTAAAAAATGGGTCTTTTTCGGCCCCTTATTTTCGGCGGTTTTATCGTTGTAGCCGAAAAAGATAACGTAACAGACAAATTTTCAGCGGTTTATAGGTCAAAACCGCCGAAAATTGTCATCTTAATGAGCAATATTCGGCGGTTTGTACCAAAAACCGCCGAAAATGTTACATTAAGAAGACAATTTTCGGCGGTTTTGACCTATAAACCGCCGAAAATTTGTGTTTTAATATCACCCGCGCCGGGTCGTCTTCCCCATTCATTCGCGCGCGACTAAAAATATTTCGACTCTCTCTTCGTTTCGCCTCTGTATCGCCGCCTATTTCTCCCCTTGTCCATGCGCCGTCTCCGCCTCTGAGTCGCCGCCGTCGCCGCCGTCGCCGCCTCGCCCAAGTCGCGCCCAAGTCCCGCGCCCAAGTCGCGCCCAATTCTCCGCCCAAGTCCCGCCCAAGTCGCCGCCTGCTCGTTAATTGTCAATTTAGGTTAGTTTTTTTCAGTTTTCTAATATGGTTGATAAATTTGGTATTAATTCATTGTTTATAGGTGATTGTTGACTGATTTATGTGATTTGGAGTGTAATTGAGTAATTGTTTTGGTTGGAACTATTAAATTTGTGTTAATTGTACAAAATTGCTAGTTTTTCATTTGCATAAATTTGGTATTAATTCATTGCTTATAGGTGATTGTTGACTGATTTATGTGATTTGGAGTGTAATTGAGTAATTGTTTTGGTTGGAACTATTAAATTTGTGTTAATTGTACAAAATTGCTAGTTTTTCATTTGTATAAGTAGGTTTTGTCATTTATAAAGAATAATTGACATGTATTTATATGTGAAGGTTGAATCATTATTCCTGTATCTGCTGCATCAGTCGGATACTAGTTTGCAGTCGGGGCTAGTCTCTTCACTCACGGTAAAATGCATTGTAGTTTTAAGTGTTAATTGATTATAATATTATTTTTTGATTAGATATTGTTGATTCATAATTATTATTTTTGATTAGATAACCAAATAATAACTAGTTTAAGTGTTGAACATTAAACAATAATATTATTATTTGTCATTGTCAACAGACAATACCAGACCACCGTTAATCAAGACACTGTACCAGTTGTATCTGACTCAGCAGGTTAGTTTTTATGTTTTATTTGTTTTATTTTTTAATTCTTCATAAATTTACATATGCCAGTTGTTTGAATGTTTTCTGGTTGTATGAGTTTGGTCAGTGCTCAATAATAAGCACGGAAGAGTAACATTATTCATAGGTCATGCCAAATTTTTTCTAGAAATGCATTAGTTATTGATAATTCTCCCAAAATACTAAGAACCACTTAGTTGTAATGTATATATACGATCACATACCAAAGTTATGATGATTATTATCTGCACAATTATTAGTCATTGTAGTGTGGATGAAAATAAATCTAAAATATTTGTTTTGAACTTTCATCTAATGTGGATAGAATGGACCGTGGATGGATGTACGGTCAAAGAGGGAACTATTTTGAAAGTAAGGTGGATAACGAATTTTGCAAAGTGGCACTCGAACATCAGAAGAGGATGAACGAGACACATATTCCTTGTCCTTGTGCTCAGTGCGAACTTCGAAATAAGTTCCCTAGCTTACACACAATCAGATTCCACCTTTCAAGGCGTGGGTTTATGCCGAACTATAAAATATGGTTCTTACATGGCGAGTGTGCAGAAGCTAGTAGTAGAGTACAATCTTCAAGTCAGTGTAATAGGCGTAAGGACGGAAATCATTGTTGACACAATCGCCAACACCGAGCGTGATCAGACTGACATTGAAATCAGCGATGACGGTGATAATGTTGAACAATGTGACCCAATACTCCAAGATGTTGAAGATAATTTCACTGACAAGCCAGCTGTGTATCAAAGATTGATTGACGCATCACGGATGCCTCTGTTTCCCACATGTGGCAAATATACGAAATTGACATCCGTGCTTCACATGTTCAACCTGAAAGCAAGATTTGGCTTGAGTGACAAGAGTTTCACTGCACTGCTCGAACTCTTCCACGACATGCTGCCAGATGATAATGTACTCCCTACTTCGACTTATGAGGCGAAGAAGCTCATGTGTCCTATGGGGGTGGAGTATGAAAAAATACACGCATGTCCAAACAGTTGTGTATTATACAGAGGAGAGAACGCACATTTGGATCAGTGTCCAAAATGTAACATGTCACGTTATAAACAGAAGGACAGACAACCTTCTAGCTCCAAAAAAAAAATCCTCCGGCGAAAGTGATCTGGTATTTACCCATAATACCAAGATTCAAGCGTTTGTTTGCAAATGTTAGAGATGCTAAAAATTTAAGGTGGCACGCAGAAGGAAGAAAAAAGGATGACAAGTTGAGACATCCCGCCGATTCACCACAATGGAACAACATCAATAGAAGATTTAGTTATTTCGCAGATGACAACCGAAATTTGAGGCTTGGATTGTGTACTGATGGCATGAATCCGTATGGCACACTAAGCAGCCAACACAGTACTTGGCCAGTTCTACTGGTGATCTACAACCTGCCTTCGTGGTTGTGTATGAAACGGAAATACATAATGTTATCGTTGTTGATTTCTGGACCGAAACAACCGGGAAATAATATAGATGTCTTCCTTGCACCGCTGATTGATGATTTGAAATTGTTGTGGAATGAAGGAGCAATGGTGTATGATGCCTACGGCAGACAAAATTTCACACTACGAGCTATGTTGTTTTGCACAATCAATGACTTTCCTGCATATGGAAACTTATCTGGGTATACAGTGAAAGGCGCATTTGCTTGCCCAATATGTGAGGATGACACTTGTTCTGATCGTCTAAAGCATTGCGGGAAGAACATTTACATGTGTCATCGTAGATTCCTACCAATGACGCACCCATATCGTAGAAAAAAAGAGTTGTTTAATGGAAAGTATGAGAAACGTGTGGCCCGTGTCCCTTTGATTTCTGAACAGATATATGAAAAGGTGAAAGACATTGAGAACGTGTTTGGTGATACGTCAAAGTCTGCCCAAAAGAGCATTTGGAAAAAATATTCAATATTCTGGGAACTTCCGTACTGGAAGCATTTACCAGTTAGACATTGTCTAGATTTTATGCATATCGTGAAGAACGTTGGTGAGGCATTTGTCGGGACATTGCTTAACATACCTGGTAAAACCAAAGATGGAATAAAGGTTCGTAAAGACATGGTAGCTATGGACATACGTCATGAGCTACATCCTCAAGAAAGAGGCAACCGGACATATCTACCTCCAGCCTGTTACACGTTGTCTAAGAATGAAAAAATCAGTTTTTGCAAGTGCCTTGTTTCTGTTAAGGTCCCTACAGGGTATTCTTCTAACTGGAAAAATCTGGTGTCAATGAAAGATCTAAAGTTGGTAGGGTTGAAGTCCCACGATTATCATGTTCTGATGCTACACTCCTCCCCATTGCCATTCGGGGTATATTGCCGTTAAATGTCAGAAATGTTATCACAAGGTTGTGTTTCTTTTTAAATGCGGTGTGCAACAAAGTTGTTGATGCTGATACGCTAGACAGTTTGCAGCGTGATGTTGTCGTGACACTCTGCCAATTAGAAATATATTTTCCACCATCATTTTTCGATATCATGGTCCACTTAGTTGTGCATGTTGTTCGAGAAATTAAAGAATGTGGCCCTATATATCTGAGATACATGTATCCATTTGAACGATATATGGGAATTCTGAAGGGAAGAATGAAGAACAGATATCGACCCGAAGGGAGCATTATAGAAGGGACAACTACTGAGGAGGTGACAGAATTTTGTTCTGAATACCTGAAAGGGGTCGAAGCTATTGGAGTGCCACAAGGTGCGCACCCCGGTGGGTCAGAGGGTGAAGGTGTTATTGGGAAAAAAATCGTGGCCATTGACTCATCGTTCATGGAGTTAGCCCATTTATTTGTTTTGCATCATCTCGAGATTGTTGAGCTATTTTTTGAACAGCACATGAGTGAACTAAGAGCTCAAAATCCAGGAAGAAATTTGGTTTGGTTAACGAACGAGCAGAACAAAACGTTTTGTATGTGGTTTAGACATCATGTCATGAGACTAGCATCAGTAGAACCTGCTAAAGTTAGTGAAGAGATTCGTTGGTTAGCTATGGGACCCGGTTATACTGTTATATCTTATGAAGGCTATGATATCAATGGGTTCACCTACTGCACAAAGCGACATGATGACAAATGTTTGAATCAGAACAGTGGTGTGAAAGTTGAAGCAACTACCACTGAATATGACAGATGTGATCCAACTTCAGTTACTTCAACTTCAAGTTGGTATTATGGTTTTATAGAAGACATATGGGAACTTGATTATCATTTTCAAAAGTTTGTGACATTCAAATGTAAATGGGTGGAGAATAGGCATGGTTATCGGGTTCTTGATGGGTTTACCATGGTTGATCTGACACGACTTGGGCCCCTGATAGATACATTTATATTTCCCAAAGACTGTGAACAAGTATTTTACATTCAAGACCCGGTCGATTCTAGATGGTCAGTGGTTTTACCTGGAAAAAGATTTGTCAACTCAGATGTTGATCAAACTGAAGATGATGAAGCGCTATTTGATGAGACTCCGCCGTTTTCAAACAACCTTCCTGTCGCAGATACTGATACACGACCGAACGATGTAGTTTATGCTAGGTCAGATCATGATGAGGGTTTGTGGATTGACAAACAAAAATGATCGATATTATTATGTGGTAAGTAAGAAATAAGTTAGCAATTGTCTTTTGTTTACTATTAGCATTTAACATTTATTTATATTCACAAATGTTTGATGTTGACATCCTGATTTCTTAATTTGATGTGTTAACGTAGATGGATGAAGGAGATGACCTAGTTGGTGAGCTCTTAGCACCATCGTCCCCCCCGAGGAAGAAACGAACGCGTGGTGGAAAGGGGCGCAGATCAGAAGTTCGAGGAGAGCTAGCAGCTGGCACAGGTGACCAGATAGATGAGGTGCAGGGGGGTGGTACTCAACCACAGGCGCCAGAGCAGACCACAAAACCCCGTGGTATTACTAGAGCACTAAAAGCGAAAAAGGTTGAGCATAAACCATTGGCCTTCGATGAGTATCTGCAGCCATGCGGTGAATGGGCTGGCGACTTCACCACTGAGGTTGGCATCATCGTACGGGAGTACGTGGATATCACCTTGACTTGGAAGCAGGTGGATGAGGGGTTGAAGAGACAGATGTTTGATATTGTTCAGGTATATTTTCTTTTCCGATTATCAGGTATTTTAAAAAAACTTGTATTTATAAATTAATACTAACTGTTCTGTTAAACTTTCGTAGAAACGGTATGCAATCCCTGATGAGAAGCCATATTATCAAATGGTTAAAGCGATGATGGATAAAAAATTTCGGGATCACAAGCAGAATTTGGTGAAGTGGTTCATCACTAAGAAGCTGCCAAGGCCCAAAGGCGACACACGACAACCTTGGGAGATCTACACGCCAATCACTGAGGAGAAGTGGAAGGTGTTCTACGAGAATAAGTTGGCTACCCTGGTAAATTTTAATTTGTATATGTTTTTATATCTGTAGTTATACATGTATTTAAATATTATAGTTGTAAATGTGTTTAATAAATGTTTTGGGATGGAATATAACAGGAATATCGTGCCGTCAGAGCGCAAATGCTAAACAGAATGAATATCATCATGTGCTGGGTGCCAAAGGGATAAACAGAAGGGTGCCAGAATGGGTGGCAGAAGGAGAGCTACCGGCTGATATGAGTACCATGGAGAAACCCGTGCTACGACACACACTTTGGAAGCTCTCACGCTCGAAGAAGGATCCAAAAACTGGAGAGCGGATGTACCCATTCGAGAAGGCTAAAGAAGTCGTGCAGAAGATTGTAAGTGATCTTGACTTAAAATTGTGTCAAAATATTTTTTTCAAATTTTTGTAAATCTTCATTTTTACAATTAGGATGAGTTGGGTGAGCAAGTCACCCAAGGGACTTGGGCCCCTGATAGATACAATGATCATCTTACTCAAGCATTGGGGAAGAAAGACCATTATGGACGAGTGGTGGGCATGGGCGGGGCGGGCATTACGTTACGTAAAGTATTTGGAAACCCCGGGTCCAGAAAAGAGGGTAAATCAATACCATATGACGAGCATGTGCGTTTGATTAGTCAAATAAAGGAGCAGATCAAGAATGAACTCAAGGCAGAGTTTTACTCTGGTGCTTCTGCTTCTCAGCCAAGGGGCTATGATCCTTCATCTCCTAGCTGTCAGAATTATCCTCCACCAAACCCACACATTGAAGCTTTCACTCCTGTTCAGCCGAACACAGGTGTCGAGTCTAATGGCGCTTACCCATACGCAGACGTACAGGTAATTAAATAGTATTATGTTTAATGCATGGTTTAAATTGTTGTATCAATTTATTCTATATTTTGTATTTAAATGGTGTAACTTAAATTTTGTTTAATGATTGTAGGAACCAATTAACTGTCTTCTCCTTCCACATAACAACGAAGATATCTTTGTAGCGTATGGAAGAGTGTACTCTTCAGGGCCGAACGCTACGACACATGGGTTGCCACTGCAGCCTTATCATGCGAGGGTATCTGTGGATGAACCAGACTCTAAGTGCCCTGATCTTCCACTTCCAGTACCCCAGGCAGAGTTCACTACAGTTCGGTCTGCCAGGAGTGCATTTGTTCAATGGCCAGTTCGTCTTATTCAAAAATGTGTGAAGGTATGACTACTACGAAGTTTTGTTATTAATTAGCAATGATTGTTATATCTTTTTGGTAGCTATGTGTTAAGGTCAAATATTGATTAATGTCAATTTTTAACTTAATTGTGAATAGGCATTAAAAAATATATCAAGGTCTCCAGAAAAAACGATACAAAAGTTTCCGAAATCTTCTGAATTCAAAGCGTCCACCAATGTTGTTCGCATGAAAACTTGGTGGATGATTCCATATTAGCACGTTTGAGGCCGAACATGAGAACTCTTCACGACATTGTGCGTGACTTCCCACCCGACAGAGATTCTATCGTGATGAGGTTTGAGGATGAGCTTCTTCACTATGAAGATGGTATAGAGATAGACATGTACACCTCGGACATGATATCTTGAAGTTTGACTGGGTGCCTATCTCAGCGATACATTCATCCTGTACGTATTTCATTTGTTTATATTTAATTTATTAATTTATTCATTTGTTGATATAATTTACATTTTGTTTTAATTTATGAACAGATTTTTGCATGAAAAAATGCAAACCTTCAATCTTAGAGAATATGGATTTCTGTGTCCTGAGAGATCATCCTACACAGCTGCAAAGGGTGATCCGGTCGCATTTAAGAGCTACATGCAGCGTGGGATCACCAATTGCATCAAAGCAAACAACAAATATGCGTTGTTGCCATATCATCAAAAGTAAGTATTTTTTATTTATCAATTTTACTAAATAAATGACTTACTCATTGATGATGATATTAAAATGATATATTGTTGTTTTGTTGTCTATGAACAAAGTGGACATTGGGTCTTACTTGTACTGTGTCTGGATCGTACGAATATCCTATTTCTGGATCCTCTCCAGCAGGGTCACCCAAAAGACATCAAGATAAAACCTAACCTCAACATGTGAGTACATTTTTAACATTTAATTTATGTATTTTATCTCTTTTATTATGCTTTGTATATGTTTTAATTAATGCCTTCAATTATTCAGCATTTATCAAAGTGTTATGATGATGGAACGAAAAGTGAAGATTAGAGGTGCGGTCCCATGGACTGCGGTGAAGGTATATGTTTGTCATAACTTACAACTTCTTAAAAATTTAAGTGTAATAATGAACTTATGCTTATGTGCATTTGTTTATTTGTTTTGTTTCATCGTCTTTCAGTGTCCACGTCAACCGGGACATTCAGAGTGTGGGTATTATGTCATGAGGTACATGCATGACATAATCACCCTATTTGGACAGATGGGAGATCAATTAGAAAAGGTATGTCGTAGTTTAATAATAAGTTTTTTCATAATAAATAATTGTATGTGATTGGCTAACTTTTCTCTTATTCTATGTTTTAAAGGTTTTCCCAAGCGTCGGAGAGTACAACAAACCAATTATTGATGATATGATGGAGGATTGGGCGGAGTACCTGTATATGAATTTGGTTTGATTTTTTACAAACTTTCTGTTAGAACTTGTAGTTTAGATTGTTAGGAAATAGATAGATCGAGTTTGTGACATTTGCGTTTAAGTGTTTATGTGAATGGTCTTTGTGACCATTGGTATTGAAAGTGAATTGCGGTTGTGTGAATTGGCATTTTGGTGTGAATGGCATTGTGGTAACCATTCAAAGTTAGGTTGTTTTGGTTTGTATTTTATATTCATTGTGAGCAATTGGACACAATCCAGCAAGGGTGTATATGTGTTGCCCTGCTGCAATGTGTATGATTAAAACAGGGATGAATTAAACAGGTTTTGCATAGAATGTGGGAGTATGAACAAAAACGAGGAAAACTTAAAAAAAAAAAAATTATTTTTGGCGGTTCTAACAAAAAACCGCCGAAAATGAGTCATTTTCGGCGGTTTTTTGTTAGAACCGCCGAAAATCAATTTTTTTTTTCGACGTATAGAACCACCAATATTCGGCGGTTTTTGGTGAAAAAACCGCCGAAAAAAAAACACTTTTTCGGCGGTTTTGAAACCGCCGTAAATTGGCTAAGACCTTTTTCGGCGGTGTTATTTTCGACGGTTTATAACCGCCGAATAAGACCCTAAAAAACCGCCGAAAAAGACTCATTTTTTACTAGTGCCTCTAACTAATTAAACATTGATTAAACATCTAATCAAATAAATTAAAACCTAAACATACCTTAAAATCCAATTTAAAACAACAATGGTCAACATCAAGCAAAAAATTACACCCTTTGACCATTTAGGGCAAGTATATGCCCAAATGAACTCCTTAGGATCCAAATTTAATCCCTAAACATTATAACTCATAATTAATGAACATAATAAAACCATTATCAAAGAAAACCAAGCTCAAAAACACCTTAGAACACAAGATGTGCTTTAATACTCCTTAAAGCACATTTTTGTGAGATTGTCTTCAAAATGAGTTTCGATTGGTTTTAGGGCCTTGAACCCTTAAATATACTAATGTGACATAATGTGCCACATTAGAATGTCTAATTCAAAGTTTTTTAAAAAAATATCAGAAATATGTGCATTGAATTGTGAATAGTACCCAAATAGTGAAAATTTAACACTTAATAACCTAATCTAGTCAATGGTCAATACTCACCCCTTGACAATTCCTAGCCGGCAGCTTAGGAGGTTTCCCCCTCTCTTAAAAAGGTTTAAAATATCTAGTCATGACTCATCCAAAACTATTCCATAATTTATCCTTATCTTACTTTATAAGCTAAATTCATTCTCTTTCCTCTCATTATCTTCTCCCAGCCGAGAACACAAGTTTCAAACCCTCTCTTTCTTCCACCATAACCGTGAGGAGTCTCCAACTTCCAAGAACAACCCATCTTGATTAAGGTAAGATCTTAAAACATGGTTATAACCATCTTCTTCCTCTTTTCTTCATCTTTCCATTGACCTAATCTATTCCCATTTCCATCCAGCCTTCTAGTCCAAGTTGGTGGTTGAAGTTGAGGCATTTTTTGGTTGAAAACTCAAAGGAGAAGAGAAGTAAGCTTGATTAACTTCTATGGTAAAAATCATGCTTTAAACTAGCAAACCTTCATCCTCTTCATTACCGAATGGATTCCTTGTTTTCCCAAGCTTATTCTCTCCGTTCTTACATTTTGTATTCAGTGGAGACATCAACTCCATGAAGTGTTGGTTCATTTGGTGCCAAAAATCACATTAGAAGTCATTTTTACAAGGTGAAACCCTAGCCTTTCTTTACCTTGTCATTACCGGTTATAAACCCAAATATGTATGGTGTTTTAACACCTTCTTATACCTCAAAATTTCAAGCGTAAAACTGCCCACACCAGCCTACAATTTCAAGGTAAAAATCATGTCTAAACTAAGCTTGAATTAGTCCTTAATTACCCTTAATGTTAAGATGACTAACACCCATCTTTTCCTTGCTTAAATGGTGGCGAATTTACCTTACAACCTTGGTATGGTTCTGTCCAGAATTGAAGAGATCAAGCTTAACTACAAACTTGTCAAAGTAATCTATTATCTCCTTAATGACATACCTTAACTTACTCTATATATGAATCATGTACAAAAACTAACTTAAGCATGTATATTAATTTAGCCATGAGCTGTTGGAGAGCTTTGGCTGATTTAATTGCTTAGAAATCAAGTAAGTATACTAATCTTACATATTATAAGGTTTTTATGTCATTTTGTTACTAACAAATAAAATCCGTGGGGTTATATGGTTTTATATGACCTAAATATGTATTAAAATGTTGTATAACATTTTTGGTTAGTTAACCTAATGTTTAAGTGACTTATAATGTCATAGGAATTAATTAAATGGCTAAAATACAATTTATAAAAAATATCTGGGTAAGTATGTAAAAAACAGTGACCAAACCATGTCATTTGTGACATTTATGTGTAAATTTTATTCTATGTTAATTTTGTAATAAGGCCATGCACTTTAGGCCATTCTAATTTATGTTATATTAGGTTTAAATTAAGTTTAAAATTAAAACAAACATTACTGAAAATATTTGGGGCTTAATTTGTAATTAAAATATAATTTAGAGGCTAAATATAAATTATGGCAGAAAACTAGGCTTTAAAAGCTTATTAAATGAATTTTATAAAGTTTTATAAAATTTAGGGGTTAAAATATAATTTCTAGAAAGTTTGGGTCAAAACTGTAAATTATATAACTTATGGTCAAACCGGTAGTCTATAGGTCAATATTGACCATGTTAGGAGGTCTGACTAAATTTAATGACATAAATAACTAAGCTATGATCTTATAGTAATATTATAAGTTAAATGTGGAATTTACAAAACTTATGGGGTAAGAATGGAAATTACCGAAAGTTCTAGGTTAGAATAGTTATTATAACACTTTATAACATCTTAGTAAAGTTTGGTAATTTTTGGAATAGTATAAGAGGTTTAAATAAGAAAAGTGTATAATATATAGTTATAATGACATTACAAAGTATATCATATAAATTGTGGTCAAATTGTAAATAAGGAAAGAAACCCGGCTTGGAAAGGAATTAAAACAGACCATGGGGTCTGTTCGTAAATAATAAACTTAAAACTATAGGTTATACATGTTACAAATATTAAAAATGATATAATATATGTTATATATATTATAAGATATGTGGTAAAAGTGTAATTACAGAAACTTAGTGTGCGGGAAAAATAAATCAGAACAGACCTAGGGTCTGTTCAGAAGTTTTTGAATATATAAAATCATAGGTTATATTTATTACAAAGTTAAAAATGTTATAATATATGATATATGTAACCTAGTATAAAATATGTGGTGATATTGTAATAAATAAAAAGTATGGAAAGTTAAAGAAATTGGAGTTATAACATAAGTGCCTCTCGGCCATAAATATAGTTTTTTTTCTAAAACTATAGGTTATAATAATTAATGAGATATAAAAATATCATATTATATGATATCATGATATAAATGTAACATTGTATAACATTGTGTGGTCAGAATACAATTTATAAAACTATAGGGTTGTTGCGCAAATATAAGTAATTAAGAATGAATTTTATACTATAGTCTACAATGATATAAATACTATAGTTATTATATTAAAGTGATTTAAATGAAACTAGTATCATTAGCAATATTCACATGAAATAATGTGACAAGGAATGAATAAATGAGATATAAACTAAGGTGTATAATAAATAAACCTTAGGAATTGTTGTTATAATAATATAAGTGTTACATAATATAAGTTGTATAATATAATACAGCTAATGAGAATAAAAATCTCATATAAGATGATATAATGTGACATATTATATAAGGGTTTTATAACTCATGAAGCTTAGGTATATATGAATATACATATAATGCGCATGCCATATATATATAAACCATGTAATATAAAATGACAAATGTTAT
Organism: Limonium bicolor; assembly: GCA_023374045.1. Lineage (NCBI taxonomy): Eukaryota > Viridiplantae > Streptophyta > Magnoliopsida > Caryophyllales > Plumbaginaceae > Limonium > Limonium bicolor. The sequence goes on from CM041776.1 coordinate 265,209,637, forward strand.
TACATTAGTATGGTAATAAGCTATAAAGTTATAAGGTTTTGAATTTAAATGTAACTTGTTACAAACCTTATATATTATAATACAATGTACTATGATAAATGTTAAAATAATAATACCATATAATATCATTGCATGTATACGTGCAACTATAGGTTAAAAATATATACTTGTATATATAACCGTATTTGGTTGGATAATATACATAAGTATGAACATTGATGTATATTTATATACCTATAAATATTATACGATACAATGGAATAAATCCTAACATTCAAAAACGCTACAATTAAAACGTTTTATACAAACCGACTCATTTAGTTTAAACCCGGACATTAGTAAATACTACGAGTAATGAGTTTTACATAACGATACTTTAACTAATTAACTGTTGAAATCCGGGGATGAAATGTCGGGATTACTATCGTTATTCTGAAATACTGAGTTTAAATAAGTCATGTGGATTGACTCATAGTAATGTTTATATTTTAGATCGTACGTCAGACAAAGGCGCCCGACGAGCTTAGGGTTGTGTGCATCCTTGGTCTGTGGTGTACGGTATGTGGACGGTTTGATCTGAGTTGTCCTGAGGGCTTCCTTGGACTCAGATAATTTTGATGTGTTTTAAAATGCTTGTGGTACATACGTATGCATGAAATGTTGTGTGATATTTGCTTGTCTCTCGCATTATAATATTGAGCGTGAATGCCCAACGGGCTAATACTACGTCGACTATAGATCGACTTATATAAACATACATATACGGGCGATGTGATGTGATTGTTGTTACTTAATATAAAACGCTTAGTATTACAATTATGTATATATTAACCTAAGTAAAATACTTAGGTACGAGACACGTCGGTCTCTAGAGCTTGGACTCGAACATGAATACGACCTAGATTACTTCTAGGTATGCGTAAGACCCACAGGGAAGCTAAGTAATAAATGAATTCTCCTGACTTAAGACTATACTTTAGGTAACTGATTAAATTAATCAAGTGTTGGAGAGTTAATGAGTGTGTTGATATATAAACCCAGTTATTCATTGGCTACTGGATGCACATAGTGATCACTAGAGTTAACGCCTGGATCAGGTCTACTCTTGTTAAATCTTGATGAACCTATATAGATCGTCAGGCAGAGTGTACTACTGTTGGTACCAGGCGTATGGCCATTTAAGGACGCCTTTAAAAAGGCAAAGTGAAAGTCCTAGGATCTCCTGATCCTTGGCATCATGAGCACCTTTGTGTGTACGTGGGACGACTGTCCATGCGAGTTATTTCGGGTTGTCCTAACTTGACACCCGACAATGTGAATTAAAATACGATGATATGTGAGGGCCTGGGAGGCCGGTTGTAATAATGTAAATCAATCATTGTAAGCGACTGCACATTTTACCGCATTAGACTTTATTACTTGTTGCTATATGAATGATAAATGTGTATTGTAGTGAATGTTGTGTGTTTAATCATGCCTTTTACAGTATTCAATATAAATTGTAAACCGGTAAAATCATGTAACGAATCTAATGCAAAGACGGCTATAACGACTTAAGTGACCAATAGGGTCCAAACCTAGCATATTCAGCGTTTATCGCTGAGCCTCCATGGCATTTTGCAGGTTGCTGATTATCGTTGAAGCCGAAGTACGGGACCCGGGTAGTTAGGGTTTTCGTTTTGGATTACCGCACGAGACTTCGTACTGTATTATGCTAGACTTAGTTTACATTATGATGATGCTGTATATTCTAGATCGATTAGATGCTCACTGTCAGATGGATTGATTTGGATATTAGTATGACGTATAGGTAGGTATCTTGTCATCACGACGGCTTTGTATTTATTATCATCATTTTATCGTTATCTCGTTTTTGCTTCGTTACTCGCCCATGGCATGTGACACCCATGTGAGGTTTACTAATAATTTAAATACCACTGCGAGACGTGTTTAATTATACTACAAGAGTGATTATGACGTGTTTACCGAGAAGGGTGTTACACGCCCGGTCGTTTTTATTGATGTGCTCGGCCCTTTACATACTCTCTTACTAAGTGCCCGAGCTTAATCACCCGGTCGTTTTTATTGATGCGCCCGACCGCTTTACATATTTTCTTACTAAGTGCCCGAGCTTAATCGCCCGGTCATTACCTATACAATACTGAGATTAAATAATGATTCCCTGACCTTGTATAGTTACTTGGTCTTTTTTGGGTCTTCGGTTTCTTCGTTCTCTTTGTCAGGACTGATTTTCCCCTCTTCATTAGTCCCACAAGTTTATCAATCTCTTCTCTCCCTTTAAATTAAAAAGTAGAATTTACCAGCAGTGGCGTTGTAAATTGTTTTACCATGCTCTACCATGCTTCTAGTCCCACAAGTTCTTGTTCCGTTTTCTTCCTTATCATTCGGTCCCACAAGTCCCTTTTCTTTGCCGAAGCATGGAAAAAGGACTTTCTTTCTGCTCCTATATTCATAGCGACCATGCGCCTTCTAAGTTGTGCACGTGAGTGTGTGTGCAGTTTTCTAAAGGACGAATACACAGAGTTTTTGTCTTTATTCTACAAAAAGGGTTTTTTAAAACACTATATATTTTATGGAAAAGATGAAATGATTTTTATCACCTTTATATTTCAGAAGCTCCATTCCCTTTTCTCATCGTCATCCTTGCTCCCCTCCTGCTTCTGTTGTTTTGAAGCTATGGCTTCCTCAAGCGCTACTAAGGACAAGATGGAAGGATTTTCTACTGGCTCAGACTCCATTTAAGGCGTCGAGGAAGGTAAAGATTTCCGCCTAACTCTTTTGTCACCCGATCACCCCTACGCAGAAAATCATACCCCTTGCCTTCCATTCTTGATGTTTCCTGCACTAGCTGTAACACCCCAACTACTAATCTGATAATTAGCGCTCAATCTCCCGGGTGTTACCGCCGCCAATCACCCATATGATTAACAAGACCTATTAATTCCACAAGTTACTGTCTGAGTGACTAGAGAATTCCAACATAAAATGCCATTACAATAACATACCGAGTTTACTACGAATATCCAAAAGTCAAATTACAAATTCAACTCGATTCTCCACTTATCCACATGAACATAAGAGTGTATCAAGCTCCAAAATTAATACAATCAACTCCCAAAATTAATCAAAAACCTAAAACTATACCTAATGGTATTCAACCCTGATCTACACTCCAATCGGGTCAACTCCAACTATGCACCTGAAATGGTTAGGCCACAATGAGCTCAACACACACAGAACCTTTCAATTGCTTTTGCACCACCAGCAAGCAAAAGCAAAATATTGAACGAATTTGAAGGCCTTGAATCCCATAAAGAATAGGCGTGGATTGAAACCCGTAATGATTCTCTACTTTCCTCTCAATTTCTAGATTAGGGTTTATGTTCTTCTACCTGTTTTATGTTTCCCTTTGTTAGTAACCTCTACATCTGATATATTTTTGTTTTGACAGAATAATCCTAAAGAATCAAATTAGGGGTGTCCATTCGGTTAACCAAAAACTGAAATTTGAAAACAAGTTTGATTTTCAGTTATAACTTAATTAACCAAAATTTATTCAATAACCGAACTGACCGAAAACCAAAAAAAGTTTCCACCCAATAACTAAAAACCGAATTAGTTATTATGGTTAACCAAAGTTTTTAAAAGAAACAGTACGATTTTTATTAGAAATTTAATTAAAAAAGTATTTTGATTATTAGGTTAACCGAAATATTTTCTTCTATAACCGTATAAACCGAGCCGAAATAAAATCCAGTTAACCGATACCAAAATTTTATAAAACGATTACAAAAAAAGTGGTTAAAAAATACCAAATCTGTCACACTCTGTCTAAAGAAGAGAAACATAGTCTATGCAGTACCCTTTATAACATCAAGGTGCCTTCAAGAAACTCCTCAAACATAAGAAGCCTAGTGTCAATGACAGATTTGAAATTAGTTTGAATGAAATCTCACGATTATCATGTCCTACTTCAAGAATTTTTGCCAATTGCATTGCGTGGGATCTTGATGTTGTCAGTCACACAATCACAAATGTCAGTGTCTTCCTCAAATCCATTTCGTCTAAGGTTCTTGATGCGGAAACTTGGACTAAACTACATAAGGATCTTATTGTGACAATGTGCCAGCTGGAGATGTAGTTTTCTCCCTCATTCTTCGACATAATGATACATCGCCTCGTGCATCTTGTAAGAGAGATTCTGCTGTGTGGTCCTTTGTACCTTTGCTACATGTATCCGTTAGAAAGGTACATGGGTGTCCTGAAGAAGAAAATGAAGAACCGTCGTCAGCCCGAGGGTAGTATTTGTCACAGAGGAAGTTGTAGACTTCTGCACCAATTACCTAGAAGGTGTCGATACCATTGAACTTCTACGTTCTAAACACGAGGGCAGATTGAAGGGTGTTGGCACGGTTGGACGGAAACTGATAAGAATTGATATAGACACTCTTAACAAAGCTCATTTAGTTGTGCTGAGTCATCTTGAAGATGCCGAACCATACTTTGATGAACACTTGTGCATTTTAAGAGCATAATATCCAGACATGAGTGACGTTAGACTACAAAATGAGTAGAACAAGACATATGTCAGATGGTTTAGAGACATAGTGTTGTCCAATCAGTCCACGAATGTGCCTGAACTGTTTAAAGTAATTGCATTTGGACCAAATCTGGATGTAATTTCTTATGAGGGGTACGATGTCAATGGATTCATCTTTTTCACAGAATGTTAGGATTGCAAGTCAACGAATCAAAACAGTGGCGTAGAGCTTGAAGCTTATCAAGACTTATATGATATCAGCGGTGTGAGTCGCAGTTCAGTCTTAGTAAAACAATAATATTTTAGTGGTATACAAGACATCTGGGTATTTGACTACAACAACTACAAAATGTGTGTTATCCGGTGTAATTGGGTTGACAACAATCACGGCTACCGTGAGGAGGAGCATGGTATGAAACTGGTTGAACTGTCAAAAGATACTCCCACGGTTGAGCCATTCATTGTTGGGACGAAGGTTGAACAGATATTTTATGTAACTGATCCCTGCAATCCTAGATGGTTTGTGGTGCTTAAAGGGAGAAGAGGAATAGTTGGTGTGGATGGTGTGGTTGATAAGGATGAGTATGATGCAGAAGATGAACCTCCAACCGTTCCTATTTCATTAGAAGAGGCTGAGGTCACTAGTCATCGTGAGTACATATGATCAACCATAACAAGGGAATGTGGATTGAGAGATAAAGGTGTATGTAAGTTATTACCATTAAAATTTATAAGTAATTAACAATATTTTATTTGTTGCTTGTATATGACCATTGTTAAATTTCGTGTATTTTGGTGTCATTATTTAATGCTTAATTTTATTTCAATTCTTGCAGGCATGGCTGAAGAGTTTGAGTTATTTTGCCACGAGTTAGAAGATGATCAACAAATGGTACCGGTTCCTTCTTCTAGTGCCGCTACTGCTGCTGGCCCTTTGATAAGTGCAAAACATATAGACTTTTTAGGGTTTAATCACCTTATTAATTGTAGCATTTTTAGTAATGTTTCTCACTTATCTAGGGTTTTTCCTATAATCATGTTGTATATTAACTGATGTATTTTATGTGTTAAATTGTAGGAAAATACCTAAAACATACATATGTTAATAAGGGTTAAAAGAGAGGCAGGAGGAAGTCACGCGTGAAGCACACAGAGGTGTGTCCGCATGGGCAACCGCCTGAGTAATAGGCGGACGTGAGTAAGAGGCAACCGCCTGTTGTTTAGGCGGACAACACATAGGAACCGCCTGTACTACCGCCTATTATATGGGCGGACAAGAGACAAGAAGAGATAGAGGCGGTTGTGAATAAAAACCAATCTTCGCCCGTCGTCGTCGTCTCAACTTGCCCCCGTCTGCAACTCGTCCATATCTATCTACTCCGCACCGCCTACCAGAAAACACTCACGCGTATGTTCCTGTCCCTGCAATAAATGAAGCAATCAGTGAGGCTTCAATCAACGAGCTCAATCAATGAGCTGCTCCTCTGCTGATTCTTCCTCTCTATAAATACCAGACTCATTCCACCTTACCCAGTGTCCTTCGAGAGGCTCCGTCCGTGGTTCCTCTGGAGTTCCAATTCACCCCATCAATCCATCTTCATTTCACTACACATTCACTCACTCGTTCATCTTCATCTCTAATCTCCCGCTTCTCCATTTGTTTTCTTTTCATCTCATTAATCTCACCTCTAGTCTCACGTGTTTAAATAGAAGACCAAACTATTTAATATGTTAGGCTAGAGTACGTATACTCTGGGAATAATTATTATGTATCTGTATTTATCTTGCAATATGTTTTACTGGTTTTAGTTTTAATAAAGTTTGTTACGATTAAAGGTTTTCTCACATCTTTTTAATAAATGTCATGAGTTTATTAGATTGCTCTACTAAGTCTATTTTGATCAGACCAGGTGATAAATAGACAGGTTGATTAAGGCGTAAATCTGGAGAAAGCTCTATTATGATTTAATGAGTTAGTATTTTCAGGTGCAAATGTAATCCCTCAACACTCCTCTGCCGTTCGCAGGCTTTTGCTTGAACCTTGATTAGAACCTTGCATTACAGGTGAACGAGTTCTTATGAGGCTATGACTTAGTCCTTAAGATAATTATAGGAATCTTGCCAAACAATTATAATTAAACCAGTAGACCTAGCATGAAAGAGCAAATATTATATTAATGTGAACCAGAGTCCCGTTTAGTTTATCTGTTGTTAAGTTAAATTTCATCTTTCCCCTGTATTTATAAAAACAAGTCAATTAATCCCCCCTTTTAGTGACACGCTTAGGTACTATAATATGCACATTAGTCCCATGGTTCGATATCCGGTCGCTTACATTTCGCTATACTACTGCGACCGGGATTTGTTTGCAGCCCGACGTTTATTTTTGGGTTTTAATTTCTTTCTTTTATGTTAATTACACCTGTTCTAAACCACTCACAAATATAACGTCTGCAAAATGGCGCCGTTGCCGGGGACTAGATTTATTCTAGTTCCTAAGCCCCGGATTATTCACCTATTAATTATAAATATTTTGTTCTCTTATTTCCGTTAATATTATGACTATAATATTTCGTTTATTATTAATTTTCTACTATATTTTTGTTAATGTTAATTATCTAATAATCTGTTAATATTAATTGGACACCTGATTTTGGACATTTGGACATTCGGACATCTAACTCCTAACATCTAATTCTAACTTCTAACATTTTAATTTTGTGTATACTAACATTTAATATTCCATTGTATACTAACATTTAATATTCCATTGTCCTTAACATTTAATTTTATGTAAATTAACTACTAACTTATAATTTTTGTTATCTAATTACTAACTTATAATTTATGTCATTTTTATTACTAACCCATTATTTTATTTCTTCATTATATTTGTTGTTGTATAAGCAAGGTTAAAATCAAAAAAAAAATGGAACAGGGGGTTGTCCGCGTGGACAACCGCCCCATTCCCATGCGGACACCACAAGAAACCGCCCCTCTCACCGCCCATTATTCACGCGGACGCAACCGAGTACCGCGTTACACATGTCCGCCTAATTCCCGAGCGGACGTCCAAGCGGACGTCCCTCTGTGCTGAAAAAAAAGAACGCCGCGTTTTGTAATCTGTTCTTCCCCAAATTAGAGAACTCGAGCTCGACGGAACAGAGGAGAAGAACGAAGCAGCCCTCGCGCGAATCGCCCAGCCCTTCAATCCAACACAACTTCCTCGTTTCTTCATCAAATCTTACAAGGTTGGTACCAAAATGCTCGTTTTTCAATTCTTAACGTTTCTATAGCTTCAAATCTGTAAATGGTAAACCACACTAGGAGAAATTAGGAGCTGAAGTTTCGAATCCCTAATTCCTGAATTTCAAAAATTTCGAACTCTAATTGAAAAATTTGTCTCGAATTCGTCTTATATTAATCATAATCTACATATACAAGGTTGAATCTTCACTCATTACACTTAGATTAGGTGTTTATGTTGAATTCTAAAATTGATGTGTGCTAGTTACGAAAATTCACGGTTTAAACTAGCATTTTTCAGTTTTATTTAGCCTTGATTATTAAACGAATAAGTATTATGATTATAGGTCATTATTTATAGATTTGTTTGATGACGGTATTAGAAAACCTTGATTCTGACTGAATTTTTGTGGAGAACCGTAGAATTTTAGGGGAGACTCTGTCGAATTTTCGACAGAATTTTTGTTTATATTATTTTTATTTTTGTTTATATCATTTGTTCTACATGTTTTCTGTTTTTGTTAATTTACTAGGTTGTTTAAGTAAAATGTTAATGCTCTGTTTGATATTAGTATTTATGTAATTATTAATTGTGAATTTCTATTTTATTTTTGTTTGATTTTTATGTTATTTTTGTGGTTATTAATTTTTATGTTATTTAATCTGTTTAATATTAAATATTAATTGTTATGCTGTTAATATTTGTTTACCTTTAATTCAAAAATATTAGTATGCCTCCTCGTATGCGTGGTGGTCGATCTGGTTCTGGATCTACTAGGGGCAACTGCCCGGGGGCATCGTCTTCATCTGCTCCTCTTCGTCATCCGGATCTTCGGGATGACGGGTTTATTTCGGCAGAAGCCCGAGCCTGGTTCGATCTAGGCAAGGACTTCATTATGGAGAGGAAATATGCTCCTGAAGTGATAGAGGCTGTAGGGGTGGACACCCTTTTTGACAGATTAGGACTTAAGATGGTCCTAAAGATAGGTGCTGGGATCTTCTGTGAGGAGCTAGTGAGAGAGTTTTATGCGAACGCCCGGGCGGGCGAGCAGAGCATTACCTCTTACGTGCGTCATCACCCTGTGGAGATCACACCCGCTACATTCTCCTCTATCTTTCAGATTCCAGTTGGTCCTGACGAGCACCGGGGATTCACAGAGGAGCACATGCATATGTCTAAGACCCGGTGGCTTCAGGATGTAGGTCGGAGGATCCGACATCGAGGGGAGGAGGACAAGGAAGTCCTCCCTTTCGCGAGCTTCCCTACATTGCAGCAGAGGCTTCTCTTGGACATCATAGGCCATCAGATTCGCCCCTCTGCAGCTCACGATGCTTCTGACGAGGACTGCGCTTTACTAGACTATTTCCTCGGTCCTTTTCCACCTGCTCAGCGCCTCTCCTTCGGCCACATCATGTTTGGCCAGCTCCATAAGGTGGTGTCCTATCTGAGGACGAAGAAGAAAAAAATCACCCCTATCTTTCCCTTCTCCATCTGGTACTGCCTTGTCACTCACCTCCCAGAGGAGGCCATATATGGTGTAGAGCTCCGGACAGGAGGGCACCCAGTCACGCTGCAGACTGTGCGGCGTTGGGGCTTTACGCGCTTAGACGACGGTACTTGGGTGAAGGGTAGCGCTGCCCGGTCTTCCACTGCATCATCCACAACAGCAGGACCCTCTACGGGAGCTACACCTTCTACTGATCCCGACCACCCGTCCGCTGAGACTGCACAGGGAGAGGAGCCCTACGTGCCTACTACTGATGTGATGCAGACTCCAGCTCCTGTACCTTATTCGACAGATCTACAGAGTCAGCTCCAGGCATTCATCAGCGCTTCGAGAGCTTTGAGCAGACTCAGCAGAGGATGCTGGCTGAGCAGTCACAGGTGTCGCAGCGTTTGGATCGGAGTGAGGACTTGTATTCACGGGTGATAGAGCGTTTAGACCAGGGCGACAGGTTACATGCACAGACCGCTCAGCTCCTAGAGCGTCTCCTCGCTCAGACAGGCCAGGGACCTGCACAGCCTCCACCACCACCACCGCAGTGATTTGTATTTTTATTTTTGTTTTATTTTGATATTTCTATGATGTTTACTAACATTTTGTAAACTAATACTGTTTTAACCTTGTCAAACGTTTGTTACATACAGGAAGGTAACAGTTGGTTTACTTAATGTTTTTATCTTTTGCAATGCATTATTATTTATGGTTTGCCTTTTATTATTTTCTTTTGGTGCCATTTGAGTTCTGCTGGCTATATATGATTTTCTTTTCAGAATAAATTCTATATCCAACATATAGCTGAACTCGCCTAGGAAGCAATCTCAGTTGCTCTAGGAAATACGATATCTTCGGTTGAACACTTGCGCGAACTTAAGTGTGAGGAACGTCTCACCCCTGCAAAGCTTTAAGTGTGAGGAAGAACGCCTTCCTCAATCTACGATATAAGGGGAGTTTCAGTTTTTCTTTTATTATTTTAATGTTCAACCTACATACGTTTAATCCTTTATAGTCTGTCATATTTTGGAAGGTCATTTCTTGATTTTAATTCTGAACAATGAGGACATTGCTCCTCTTAAGTGTGAGGAAGGAGAGACCTTTCCCTGAAAATATGACAGCTTTGTTCGATAATGCCACACTCACTTATTGCTTCTCTAAACTGCCTAAATAAAAAAAATGATGAAAAATGAGATAAAATAATTGTAGAAGTGTCTGAAATTATGTCGAGTGACAACTGAAAGGTAGTTTTAGTTTTAAGGAGTTTGTATAAAATTATTTTCCATCAAAATACTCTATTTTCACTCAAAATATGATAGATCTGCTAATTGTTAAAATCAATTTAGTTTAGCTTGGGATTATGGAAATATGTGGAAAGTCAAGGAAAGAAAAGGATAAAGACAAGGTACTCCGCTGTTTATGAATCTTTTCTAACCAAAACAGGCCTCGTCTATCCGGTTATTAAGTTCTTCGGGGTGCTTTAACACCTATCTACCTAAGGTCTCGTGATCTGGGATAGAAGACCCAACACCGCTACAAGGATGGAGAGAAAAGTCTGGGGTACAGAAAAATAATGCAATTTTAAAAAAATTGGATGTTTTGCATATACAATTTTTGCATTCGAAAAAAAATGTTAATAAATTGCAAATTATATTTATGAACATGAGTACGTGGTGTTGAAAGGTATTGCGGAATAGGGCATTACTTCACACCCCTTGTCATCTCGGGTTAGAGAATTGAAATTGGTTGATAATCCCAGGTTAATCTAACTTGTTTTCTGCAGTTTAGTTTATCTATGCTTTTATTAAATTGTTCTTCTTCACTGTTTATGAAAACCTACTTCTAAGAGCAGAATTATTCTTTCAATTGTCACTTTGTCTTAATTCCCTTCTACACTTATTTAATCTTGTTTTATTATTTTGGCTTAGAGATAATTGTATTCCTTATTTGCTTGAGGACAAGCAAAAGTCAAGTGTGAGGAAGTTTGATAAGTGCAAAACATATAGACTTTTTAGGGTTTAATCACCTTATTAATTGTAGCATTTTTAGTAATGTTTCTCACTTATCTAGGGTTTTTCCTATAATCATGTTGTATATTAACTGATGTATTTTATGTGTTAAATTGTAGGAAAAATACCTAAAACATACATATGTTAATAAGGGTTAAAAGAGAGGCAGGAGGAAGTCACGCGTGAAGCACACAGAGGTGTGTCCGCATGAGTAACCGCCTGAGTAATAGGCGGACGTGAGTAAGAGGCAACCGCCTGAGTAATAGGCGGACGTGAGTAAGAGGCAACCGCCTGTTGTTTAGGCGGACAACACATAGGAACCGCTTGTACTACCGCCTATTATATGGGCGGACAAGAGACAAGAAGAGATAGAGGCGGTTGTGAATAAAAACCAATCTTCGCCCGTCGTCGTCGTCTCAACTTGCCCCCGTCTGCAACTCGTCCATATCTATCTACTCCGCACCGCCTACCAGAAAACACTCACGCATATGTTCCTGTCCCTGCAATAAATGAAGCAATCAGTGAGGATTCAATCAACGAGCTCAATCAATGAGCTGCTCCTCTGCTGATTCTTCCTCCTCTATAAATACCAGACTCATTCCACCTTACCCAGTGTCCTTCGAGAGGCTCCGTCCGTGGTTCCTCTGGAGTTCCAATTCACCCCATCAATCCATCTTCATTTCACTACACATTCACTCACTCGTTCATCTTCATCTCTAATCTCCCGCTTCTCCATTTGTTTTCTTTTCATCTCATTAATCTCACCTCTAGTCTCACGTGTTTAAATAGAAGACCAAACTATTTAATATGTTAGGCTAGAGTACGTATACTCTGGGAATAATTATTATGTATCTGTATTTATCTTGCAATATGTTTTACTGGTTTTAGTTTTAATAAAGTTTGTTACGATTAAAGGTTTTCTCACATCTTTTTAATAAATGTCATGAGTTTATTAGATTGCTCTACTAAGTCTATTTTGATCAGACCAGGTGATAAATAGACAGGTTGATTAAGGCGTAAATCTGGAGAAAGCTCTATTATGATTTAATGAGTTAGTATTTTCAGGTGCAAATGTAATCCCTCAACACTCCTCTGCCGTTCGCAGGCTTTTGCGTGAACCTTGATTAGAACCTTGCATTACAGGTGAACGAGTTCTTATGAGGCTATGACTTAGTCCTTAAGATAATTATAGGAATCTTGCCAAACAATTATAATTAAACCAGTAGACCTAGCATGAAAGAGCAAATATTATATTAATGTGAACCAGAGTCCCGTTTAGTTTATCTGTTGTTAAGTTAAATTTCATCTTTCCCCTGTATTTATAAAAACAAGTCAATTAATCCCCCCTTTTAGTGACACGCTTAGGTACTATAATATGCACATTAGTCCCATGGTTCGATATCCGGTCGCTTACATTTCGCTATACTACTGCGACCGGGATTTGTTTGCAGCCCGACGTTTATTTTTGGGTTTTAATTTCTTTCTTTTATGTTAATTACACCTGTTCTAAACCACTCACAAATATAACGTCTGCACCCTTCTACAACTACCACTACTGCTGCTGCCCCTTCCATGAGTGCACCTTCTATGAGAGCTACTTAGAGACCCAGAGGTAGAGGCATGACCCGTGGGCTGAAGCTGTAGAAACTGGATGAGATCAATCTTGTCCGGGCCAAGTATGAGAGGTATTGTGGGGGCAGCAGGTCAGAGTTCGCTAGTATGCTAGAGACTCTGTCCAGATCACATTGCTCCATCCAATGTTTTCAGGATCGCGATCCTACCGTAGGATCGTAATGGACCCCTAGGATCGGATCGTAGGATCGAACGATCCTACAAAATTTGATAAATATAATTTCGTAGTTCATGTAATCTTGCATATTATGAAACTTCAATAAGAAAAAGCATGAGCCAACCTAAAAAACATACAAAATTTTACAGCAAATAAACCATGAGCAAAGATAACATATAGTTTCGTCATTTCAAGCAATCGATAAGTAAGATAATACTCTTACAACATCAAAATATTAGCATGTGAAATCACAAATCCCATAATTTAGTTCTTAAATAAAAAAATGTTAGATCTGATAAATATCAATCAACTGGGATTGTCAAATATGCTTCAACATCCATGTTGGTGCCAACGAGATGATGTTTCAGCCTATAAATACCCCATACACACAATGTTCCAATACATGTACATGCACTTTACTTTTTCAGTAGCACGATCAACCTCAATACCTTATTCTCGTCCTGGATTTGATCTATTACTAGGAGCAATTTTCCTTCTACCTACAACACAACCTCTAGGTCCAGCTCCAATCAGAAATTGACATTGCTGCTTGCCAGCTTCAAAACTTAAAAGTCCCACAACATGCTCTATACTAGAAGATAATAAAAACAAATTAAATTATTATTATCTAACCACTAGCTTTATGAGATTTCAAATAAGCATTTCAATCTAGTATTTTGCCACTACGATTGACATACACTGCTGTAACGTCAGTGCCTTGCATCATGATAGTCAAAAGAAAAAACTAAACCATTAAACTGTAGCAGTAACACTAGATTATAATGAGATAGTAGCCAAATTGATTCTGGTCAATTATGCCACTGTAATATGCTAGATATTGATTAACATTAGTTTGATAAAAAAACATTTGTTAAAAAGAAAGCAATCATCACTGTTGTGTTGTTGTTCGCTACTGTTTTCTGGTTGAATGAAGAGGAAGATTGAAGCTGATGTGCTGCTGTTTGATTTTGGATTAAAGTTGTGTTGTTGTTCTCTTAGCTAGTTGAACGAAGAGGATTGAAGCTGTTGTGCTGCTTCACTTTGCTGGTAAAATAAAGAGGATTGAAGTTGATGTTCACTTTGGTGGTTGAATGAAGAGGATTAAGGCTACTTTGGTTGAATGAAGAGGAAGATTAAAGAAGTTAGGGTTATAATTTAGGAAATACGAGTCAAGTCATTAGGTGAGGACGTGAGGTGATATCAGTGAATAAGATAAAGCTCATTTTATGTTTTTTTATATATTTGTATGTTGTAAAATGTAAGATGGTGGGATCGGTGCTGGATCGCGATTCTGAACGATCCCACCGATCCTACCCCGATCCTACCACGATCCTACCAAATTCCGAGTCTAGCACCGATCCGAATCGTAATTATGAGGTAGGATCGTAGGATCGTACGATCCTACGATCCAAATCGCGATCCTATGAACATTGGCTCCATCAACCACAAATGGCCACAAGTCCCGAGAGAAGTTAAGGAGACCATCTGGAAGAAGATGCAAGAACGATACAAGATCCTAGGAGAAGTGAAGAAGACCGTTCTTTATGCGGTGGGCGGCAAAGCTAAATCATTCCGCCACTACTTGGTGGAGAACTGGATCACCAGGGTGCCCCCACACAAGCCTCCGCCATATGTCGTGTACAACGGTAAGATCACCGAAGAGTAGTGGAAGGAGTTCCTTGAGCACCACTCCACCCCTGAGTTCAGGGTATGTTTGTGTGTACTCTTTTCTGAATTAATGCTCATAATGTGTTTATCCCTGATTTTCTAATTAATTTTCTATTGTACTGTATTAACAGCAAAGACAAGAACAAGCACGGCAAAACCGTGAAGCTAATCTCTACCCCCGCACGATGGGACGAAGGGGATATGTGGGCAGCCTCGTTCAAAGGAAAGAAGCTGGTTTGCTGACGCAGAGGAATGGGACGGTGGTGAATGCCGAATCGAGGATGTCTCTAAGGCGAGTAGGGTGCACATGTACCTACTGGGATGCTAGAGAATGACCAGAGAACAACTGGCTAACCAAATTGTAAGTGTTTGGAAGTAGATGTTAAATAATTTAATTATATGCTCAAGTGTTTGTTGATCTTAAATTTAGTGCTAACTTCTTTGACAATTGGACAGTATGAAGTGGCACAGAGAGGAGAAATAGACTTACATGCTCCTCCTTCTCAAGACGACGCTCTCAATCAAGAGCTCGGGATGAAGGATCACCCGGGGCGTGTTAGAGGATTTAGGGGAGAAGTACGTTAGAAGCACGTATTCCCATCATCTGCTAAGAAGGGTCAGATGAATGCTGTTGAGATCGAAGCGATGTTAGAGCGTAAGTTCACTGCCGAGCGCCAAGCTAATGAGGAGAAATTGGCTGTTGAGTGCCAAGCAAATGAGGAGAGATTGGTTGTTGAGCGCCAAGCAAATGAGGAGAGATTGGTTGTTGAGCACCAAACTTACGAGGAAAGGCTGCAGTAAACGTTGGATGTGATCGCACATGCGACTACTCAGCAGCAGCATGATCCTCCTCGACCGTCTTCCTCGTCTAGTTGTGCTCCGGCCGCTGACCCGTACCCGTTTGCCAACATCCAGGTTAGCTTTGTTTCACTATTTTTCTCCTTAAATAAAGTCCTTTAAATAGTATTAGATTGGACACAATTATTTATTTCACGCAATATCTATGTTTATTAAAGGAGCAAAAAAAATGCCGTCTCCAAATACCATTGGATGGGCACCCTGTAGATGTGGCCTACGAGACAGTGTTGCCATCAGGTCCACTCACGCTAATCAGTTTCGTACGTCTACCCGCATTCTACGCGCATGTGACCTCAAACTTGATAATCGAAGAATTTGAGAATGCATACCTTCCGATGGCGTTAGACAACAAATGCACGCTGATTGAAGCGAATGGAGACATATTGCCCTAGCCAGCATGTTATATTGTTGTCACCGATGAGGTAAGACTGTTTGACAACCATTTAGTGTCTAATAAAATCCATTATATAGCATTAAGTGTCTAATATAATCCATTATAGACCCCTGA
>CM041776.1:267680911-267718945 GCA_023374045.1 Limonium bicolor
TTTCAACTCATTATTTTTGAGTTGGATTGGATTAGTGATATTTTAAATGAGTTGAATTAGGGTTAATATCAATTCTATCCAAATTATCAGGTTTAACCACTAGTGGCGTTATGTCCCTTGCTCGTTTTCTGTCCATCGAAAATTTTGCACCGAATTTATCAAGAAAATTTATGACATGTCATTATTATTTTTTACTTATTCATAATATGTTATTAAAAATATTAAAATGATAAAGACTATTTTTCTTGGAATTTATTAAATCACACCGGTCCAATGATCTTTCATTATGATGGAAAATTTTTTAATATATATATGTTTATGAAATGTCACTCTAATTAATGCACTGCCCAAGTGCTAGTATATGAGTTCGACGTGAGGTTTATGATTGTTAGTATGGGGTAGTTCACAAAATACTTCAGTGATAGAAAACAACTAGCATTTCCTATAATAACTAATTTTACATTCGAGAAGCATTTATCTAGTATAAACATTCAACCCTATACCGTTAATAAACATTTTACGAAAATAATTAATATAGTGAAAAAAATAAAACTAGAATTACAAAATCATAAAATTTAAAAAATCTAACATAAATTAAAATTACATTTTCTTCTATTTTATGACATTACTAAAAAATTCCACTTGTTTGCATCAATACAAAAAAACTAATGATTAACAACTATCAATCATATATTCCCTTCTGTTTAAAATAAATGTCATTTTAGAGATGAATCTGAACAAATTTAAGTCTAGATAAATCTCTAAAACGTCATATATTTTGAATAAAAGGAATTATATAAATTTCAACAAATATAAAATTTTCTTCTCTAAATCTCTCCTTTATGTTCCCCACTCTTACACATTACCATAAAATCGTATTTCATCCACCTTTTTTACATTAATACAAAATATCACTTTTTCATACTAACACCTTGCTCCAAAATATTGATATTAATTAAATGATTAAAAGTTTTGAACTTTAATATTCACTTAAAAAGTTTACAACAATAAAAACAATAAAGATCCATGCAATACCTTATAAATATGTCACTGGTTGAGTATTACTTAGAGGTGGATGTTCGGATCAATCCGTTCAATTTAGTTTAATTCGAGTTGATTTTAAAATACTCGGAATTTGGTTTAGGTTGGATCGGGTCGTGTGGATTCAGTTTGTTCAGGCTGAGTTTGGTTTATTAAAATTTCAAGTCGGTTTGGATCGGTATGAGTGACTTTCGGTTTGGTTGACTTTCAGCCTGGATGATTTCGGTTTGGTAACCTCCGGTCCGGGTTAGTCACTGGATTGCTCGGATTTTTGGGTCATGGGTCTAATTCGGGTTAAATATTCAACTAAATTCAGTTGACATTACAGAATCAAACAATCATGATATGTGAATTTGACTTCAGTCAATCTCAATAACTTGCATTAGGTTAGATCGACAATACCATAAGGTTAAGTGAAGGTTTTAAATATACAACATCTAGATATCTAATTAATATCATGCTTGTTTATCATATTCTTTATTTCTTTTGTGTTTTTTTACTAACTTAATCTATTAATTGCATCCGGACCTATAAATGAGTTTGCTTGCAACTTGATTCCATTAAAGTCAAAAATTCTTTTCGGTATATTCCAGCAAGGGGCACGCAAGGTAGCGAGGTGCGCGTAGTAACGAGCAGGCGAAGGGTGACGTGCAGTATGGATATGGGGCGCATGACGACAATGACGGTAGTGAAATACCCCAAATCTAATTAAATACCTTAAAACTGTTAAGTAATGAAGAATTGATCTAGGAATAAATCATTTTAGGTACACATGCTAATTTATGCATGCAAACGTTTACATAAATAATATTACGCGTGCACATGCAAACTCATGCACGCAAACGTAACATAAAAATAGTCGTTTTACCATAAACGATAACGGGCGTAATTTTACAAACGTCTTAACATACTCGTACAAAACGCTCATGTACGTTTATTAACAAGGATTAAACTCCTTACATAACGAGCTCGATAAAGAGAGCGACAACAAGGAAAGATCGATATGAACGTTTATACAACTCATAACACGACAACGTTCGATCCACGGACGCTAATATAATGTCGTCTTCACGTACGTATATAAACGCTTACGTACGAACATTAACGGGCATTAAACCCCTTACGAAACAAGCTCAATTAAGAGAGCGTCATCCAGGAAAAATATATACGAGCTTTTATACGACTTGATACACAATAACGTTCATTGTAAAGATGCGAAAAAATACTAACGAGCAACGTAAATATTTTACGATTGCCTAAGCATTTATAAATGCTAAAATAAATTGATATACACATTTAAACAATGTAACAACTTATGTTACATAATCTTAATACTTAATATATATCATGAATACATAGGAAATGTTATAACAATACATATAACACAAAGTTTACAAGCTAAAAATCTGCACTAATGGTGCCGGTTTCATATGCCATTTTTAGGCATGTTTTTACACACTTAGACTTGGTAAAATAATTAACTACCTAATATACTTATATTATACATAAGTATACGTTAATATAGCAAGACTTCATCTTCTTAATTACCCCGTACATAACCGGTAATGTCCCATACAAAATCAAAACAAATAAAAAAACTGCAACTTGTGCTATGCATTAACGGTAATGATGCTATGTTTTGATCAAGCTATTAAATAAAAAAAAAACTGAAGCACACCCATACATAATACGGTGATATACTTAGGCAATTAACAACATTAAAATCTGAAGCATTGCTCATGATAACATTAGATATATATGTACATAATTGACAACAAGGAACCTGTGCACATGTGTACTAAACCACCGGTAATATACATGAACTTTTGACAAGTTTATACTTCATTAAATGTCATAAAATTTGGTGAGTCATCTTCCCACATGTTATATTATATAATGACAAAACAAATCCCACCTAAACTAACCCCTACATTGCCGAAAATCTGGAGCTAATATGGCTAGAATTAGCTTTAAAAAATCATGAATTAACATACTAAAAGCTAGATCTAGAACTACTTTAGGTACATGTTGATATTAGTCTATTATATGTCAAAGAAATCAGCCTCTTCCCAGCCCCATGTTACCGTATACATACAAGGGAAATGGGAGACTTTTGCTTCATTTAAAATTAAAGTAATGCACCCACCTAATTAAGCTTGATTCCATGTCTTCAATAAATGAATTGAAGTGGATACCTTCAGCCCTATTGCCGTAAGCCTACAAGGAAAAACAAGACCTAATCAACATATAAAATTCTAAAGAAACAAGCTTACCTACCTTGCCTTGTCACCTTGTTCTCAAGTGGCACACAAAGTCCTCTCTTTCATCCTTCCATTGCCGAAAGTATGGCTGCTAATGAAGACTCATGGAGCCAAGAATCAAAGCAAATAAATTAAGGAAAAAGCTTACCTAACTTTGACATTATTGTGTCAAGAAGTGAGATTCCCTTCTTTGTCTTTCTCTTAACTTCACTCGGCAGCCTAGCCCTTCTCATTGCTCTCCCTTGTCCAAAAATTGGTAAGGCTCCCTTCTCTTTTCTCTCTTCCATAGTCATCTTCTTCTTGTGGGCTTCAAGCTCCATTAATGAAGATTTAACCTTAAACTCCATTTTTGTGTCAAATTCCTAGCAACTTCCATCAAGTGTAGAAGCAAAATTCATCATAATTCTATGGTAAGAATTTAGCTGCATTAGAACACCAAGGGAGTCACCTTGATTCAATAACAACTCAAGGAACAAACAAGATCAAGTTAAGGTATAGTTCTTGCTTGAAATCCTAGTAAATACCTAAGCATATGTCCGAAAATTCTACTTCTTCCAAACTACTTTTCTTCATCATTTCATGAAGGAAACTTGGATCTCCAATCATCCTTGGGTGTGTCGAAAATTCCTTGACAAATTATCTAAGGTAAACTCTTATAAATTACTCCAAATCTTACTTAGAAATTCTTGTTAGAAGTCTAACTATTGGGTCTCCTAAATCCATGTATGGAGGCCAAAAATTCTACATCAATGTACCATTGGAAGAGCTTGGAATTCAAGAGGAAATCAAGTGCAAGAATCACCTTGATTTAAAGAGTAAGTTTCTATATTAGGTGGTTACATCCTAAGCCTTGATTTAAGCTTCAAACTTTGGTACAAATTTTGTACCCTACCTTAATTAAATTAAAGCCGAAAACTACATGTTATAATACCAAAAAAATAACTTGTAACATACAAGGTAAGATTATCACCTTAAGATATAATTTTTGGGTCACAAAAAAATTAAATATGATACATAAGTCTTAAGCCGAATTGTCTAGGACAAAATTGATTGATTTTGAGTTAATAATCATTCTAAGTCATTAGCATAATTTTTAGAAGTGTTATATGGCTTATATGCATTTATATATACTTATTATACGATATAAATCAAGTTTTAAAACCATATGGTAAATTATTGTTTAAACTGAGAACAAATTATTCATTTGGTGATTTTTGAAGAATATAAGTATATTAACTTATATTATAATTTTTGGGTACATTAAAAATAGCTACAAGTATTTAAATGGCTAGTTTATTAAGTTATGTGGCTAAATTGTAAATTTTGAAAAGTTTGGGGTATTATATGGAATTGTTGAAAGTTAAAGGTGTTATTGGCATAATTATGATATAATATAAGGTAGGAATTAATGTTATGAATTTTAGGGAACTTATACAAGTGTTTAAGTGTTAAAACAACATTTTATAAAGTTTTGGGGCTATTTTGTAATTTCTGGAAAATTTAGAGTAAAACCGAATTATATAGGATTTTCTGAGTATATTAAAGTATTAATTATGAAATTAGGCTTCGGTCAAAGTGGTGACCAAAAACTTTGGGTTAAAATGATTTATGACATAAAATATTAAGTTTATAAAATTTTTGGGGTGAAATTGTAATTTATAAAAGTTAGAGTGAAAAGCTGGAATTAAATTGGGGCGAATCCATAATTTGGAGGAATATGAGTGCCCATTCGGTATTTAAAGAAATTAGATATTAAAACTACAGTTTATAAGCTAATATGTAACTATTATAAAGTTTTGGGGGTTAAATTGTAAATATAGGAAACCATATGTAAAGGCCAAAAATTTATATGGCCATTTGGTGATTTGTGAAAGTTAATGTGTTCAATTTATAAATACCGAATTTATAAGGGTTGATTTGAGATTTAATTAATTAAGAAATTAAAATGTACTTTGGAGTATAATGTAAAGTTTATAAAATAATTGTGGTTATAATGAAAATAACCGAATTGTATTAATATATAGAATACGTGGAAACAATTATGAGTATATAATTAATGAGATAAAGATATACTATAAGGTGGAAATTCATTATCACATGTAGTTGCTACATAAAATAACGGACTGATAACTACTTCAAACCACCGTTCAATATCTGGGAAAAAAATTAAGGAACATACGGGGTTAGCATACCACGGGTAATAGTTTTGTATCAACTATACTGTAATAGTTAGCGCTAGTCTTATTGACGTTACCCGGTATTTGCATGTACGTATAACAGCGTTACGGGGAGAAACTACTGAGCATGAACTGTTACACTAGCAACTGTCACGGTGAACGGTATGTTAATTGTGTGGTCTGAATGTCCTAAGGATTTTCCTGAGGTCCAGACGTTGTGTGTTCAATTGCTAAGAGCGATATCTGTGATTTATGCATATGATCTTGTAAACTGTATTGCTCGACACCATTGCGTTTTATTTTATGCGAACGTCTTATGACTGAAAGTTTATACATCTAAACTCGAACAAGACTAGATGACCTTTAGGCATTACGAGAACCTAACCGGCGGCCAATTGTCAAAGTCTTAAACGTAAAGATTGGATCTTGTGTCATTAATTAAAGGACTAAGTTACATAAAGATTTGGAAGAGAGGAATCCAGCTAGTTTCGACTACCTGGTTGCGCAGCGTGATCACTACGAGGGACTACTATCAAGAGTCACTCAAGGAAATCCATACATCCACACTCGATGATAGCAGAGGGCACTACTGTTGGTGCAGGCTTTGGCCGAATTGGACGCCTTCAAGGCAAATCAAAAGACCAGGACCAAAGGGTCAGCTGGCGAATGGTTCCATTTATTTGGGACCCAGGGGACTACTGTCCAGTATCAAGTTATTAAGGGTTGTCCTAACATGACGCCTGAAGTGGAAATTAATTGGAAGGTTTAAATGATTGGTTAAAAGGATAAGGGCTATAAGGCCAGGTAACAAGGATGGTTAATTAGTACGCGTATCTTGTTTGGTATTGGTTATTGGTTATGTGATGATAATGTTGGATGAACTGTTGTGTGTTTATTTAAACATTTACAGTTGTTACTATTATTGTAAACCGGTTCAGCATATAATGAATCTAATATCCAGATGGATAAACGACTTAAGGGATCCAAATGATTTAAGACTACATTTAGCATACCAGCATATAGTTTGCTGAGCCCTTCATTGGGCCAAACATTTCAGGTTACACAACGGAGTCACGAAGACGGAGTGCGGGACGCGGGGTAGTTAATGTATTTTCAATAAAGTACTCTTATTTCTATGATGTACCGTGTTGTGGAGTTTCTGATGTAATGAGTTTAGTTGCTCACTCTTGTGGTTTTGGATTTGGATTGTAACTTTAAGATTGCTCAGTATCTGGTCGTCACAGCGGTTGTGGTTTGGATTTGATTGATGGAATAAGGTTGTCTTGTTGCTCACATGGGTGTAGGGATGGCAATGGGTCCGCGGGTACCCATTTCACCTGGTCACCCGACCCGCTAAACTGGGTGAAAACCCCGCATAAAACGGGTGAAAAACGGGTGACAGGTGGAACGGGTGCGGGTGCGGGTCGGGTGACGGATGAACATTTTTCACCCATTACCCGACCCGCTCACCCGCATAGATTATATATATATATATATTATATGTTAAATTGTTACTTATTATTCATTCTCTTTCACTCACGATTTTTGTAACCCTAACTAGTGAACAAGGAACATTCATGCTCTGGGTGACTGCGTCATTCTTTATTCTCACCACTCTTGGTAATTTTACAGCCCTAACATACTTGCTCCGCACAATTTTTAGTTCTCTTCACAGAAGGTAATTGCAACCCTAACTGGCAAACACGGAACAAAGATGCTCTGTGCCTTTTTTTTCTTTCTTCACTCTCGGTAATTTTGAAACCCTAGCTGAAAAACAAGTAACTTACATGCTCTGTGAAGTTTTTCATTCTCTTCACAGAAGGTAATTTTGTAATCCTAACAAGCGAACATTGAGCATACATGCTCTGCGCCTCTATTTTCTCTCTTCACTCATGGTAATTTTGCAACCATAATTGGCAAACATGGAACATACATGCTCTGTGCAATATTTCATTATTTTCTATGAAGTAAATTTTGCAACCCTAACCGGCGAACATAGAACATACATGCTTTGCGTCTCTATTTTCTCTCCACTCACAGTAATTTGTAAACCTAACTAGCTAACAAGGAAAAAGAAAAACAAACAGGTAAACGGGTTCACCTGTTTCACCCGCGGGTGACAGGTGAAACGGGTGATGGGTGATACATAACGGGTGACGGGTCGGGTATGGGTGGAGCGGGTGAAGTCGGGTGACGGGTGCGGGTGATGGTCCACCCGACCCATTGCCATCCCTATCATGAGTGAGTGACGGTGTGTAACACCAAGCGTTAGTTAGTTTAATTTTTCGCTGCGAATTATGTTTATGTTTATGTTACGACTTGCGATATTACAAGATCAGGAGTAGGGGTGTTACAGGTAGGACGGGCGGGTGCGACAACCTGGGCGGGAGGTGTTAACCCGAGTGCACGATGTGCAGCGATGACCTAGGCGCGGGGCATACGGTGACGACCTGGGTGCACGTGTGCGAGCGAGTGGATTTGTTGGTTGCGTTGTGGATTGGAATACAAAAGAATCTCATGACAACGTCCTAATTAGTTAAGATGTTAGTTCCTATCTTAACTTTTATATCATGATTGTTTGGTTGGTTGTTATTCATTTCCATGGCCTCTAATTATTGATGAATTTTTAGTTTATCTTGTAGTTTCATGGATGAAAAGACTCACCAACATGGGTTGAAGTCATGCGGTGGGACTGTGTCTGGTCCTTAGGCCTTGGAAAATGAGGTGTCCCTAGTATACTGGTATAATCATTAGGTTTGATCGTTTACTTTTGTTTGAGTAATATCTTTACCACTCTTTTGGCTTGTGTAACTATAATTATAAGTAGCTTATGTTTGTAATGTTTAGACTAGATTATACTAATCAAGCAAAACATAAGAACATCTCAATCCTATCATTATTATTATTGGGTGTCATCCGTTTCATCCTCGTCATCTACTATAATTAAATGTAATATATTCATTTCGGTCCAATGGATTTGGTTTAAGTCTGGTTTGGTTGATTTTCAGTTGATTTTTTGTTCGGGTCACTTTAGATTTTGGGCCTTCATCGTGTGGCACGTGACTTCAGTTCGATTGATTTTGGTTTGGATGATTTTGGTTCAGATGGCTATGGATTATAGTGTTTATATATATATATATAATAACAGTGGCGGATCCAAAAATCTTGTTTATGGGGGGCTAAAAAAAATTTTGACACCCAAAAATTGTTTAGGGGGGCTAAAAAAGTTGTTGACACTAATTTTCTTTAAAACTTTATATTATGTTGTATTTTTAAAAAATTTATAAAAATAATTTAACAAATTTTTTAAATTTTCGGGCGGTTAGAGCCCCCTAACAACCCTCCATCCGCCCCTATAATAATGCGGTTTGGTTTGATCAGTATCGGTTTGTTTTGGATTTTAAGACATTTTCCAAATTATAGTTTACCGTTGAGAATGAGATATGATTTTTTGGATAAATTGTTCGGTATACGGATTCCGATCACTTTTGTTAGTTCTAATGCCACCAGTGGACCCAGCGCAGTTGTAAATGTAATAGCGCCCACAACATGCAAGTATGCGGATCGTGTATAGCCACGACACGAGCAACTTTCCTTCCTGATCCATCTATTTCATTCACCAATCACCACTTCCTCTTGTTTCATAACGCAGAATGGACTACACGGCTAGGTTGTACAGTGTATTGTGCAGTCCGCTTATGTGGCAGTCCAGTCAATATGCTGACTAGACTGTTTATGTGGCACATGAGTGAAAAGAAAATTTATATTAACTTTAAATGGTTGTAACTTTTAATATATAAGTCTAAAAAGAAAAAAAATTATATCATTGTTCACCTAAATTCGAGCTCTTCAAAACAAGACCAGTCATGAATATGTTTGACAACTTTGAAAAAAATTACTTTTACATGTTATGATGATACACTAAAATGATAATATGATTCATTAATTTTGATATTATGATTCATTAAAATTGATATTATGATTCATTAAAATTGATATTATGATTTACTAATTAATAAGTGGTGAATTAGATAACAAACTTTGGAACCATTAAAAATTATTATTATTTTGTAGTGTATTTATTATTGTATGGTGTTTTTTAAACCTTATATAGTGAATCATGTATTTTTCGTACATACCAAATTTGTTTTGTGTTGTATTATTGTTTAATTTTTTTATTTTTATATGTTTACGTTGATACACTAAAATGATGATATGATTCATTAACTTTGATATTATGATTCATTAAAATTTATATTATGATTCATTAACTAATAAGTGGTGAGTTATGTAACAAACTTCGGAACCAATAAAAAATCGTTATTGTTTTGTAATGTATTATTATTATTGTATGGTGCAATTTAAATCTTCTATGGTGAATCACGTATTTTTCATGCATACCAAATATTGTTTTGTATTACATTATTGTTTAATTTTTTTTATTTTTATATGTTTGCGATGATACACTAAAATGAAGATATGATTCATTAATTTTGATATTATGATTCATTAAAACTTATATTATGATTCATTAACTAACAAGTGATGAATTAGATGACAAACTTTGAAACTAATAATGGATCATTATTGTAATGCATTATTATTATTGTTTTGTGGTGTATTATTATTATTATTATTTATATGATGTATTTGAAGTCTTATATAGTGAATTATATATTTTTTTAACATACCAATTTCAAAACAGATAATGAATCATTATTGTTTTGTAGTGTATTATTATTGTTGTATGTTGTATTTTAAACTGTATATGGTGAATCAAGTATGGTTGATATGTATAGATATATACATATAAAAAATATAAAATTTTAAAGTTGTCAAAATATATCCATGTCAGATCTTGTTTTGAAGAGCTTGAATTTAGATGAACAATGATATAATTTTTTTTCATTTTGGACTTATATTTTAAAAATTATAACCAGTTGAAGTTAATATAGTAAAAAGGCAGCCCAGTCAGCAAAACAATCCAATCAACGGCTGACTGGACTGTCAAATGGATAGGGTTGCACAATGATGGACGCGGCTTAGCCGCACAATGTATCGTCTGTTCCCATAATAAGTAGGGCCATTACCTTACCATTATCAAGCATTGAAAAATTAGAGTGGACCTATCGTAAGTGGTATTTTACGGTATGCATTTACTAAATACTATAAGAACGAAAATTTGTTATATGCTCCTTAAACAAAATGATAGGTGTATATTTTTAAAAAAAGTATTTTTCCCTTCTGATAGGTGCAAGTAACAAATAGTGATGGATACAGGAATTTTGTTTAGGGGTTAATTTTATTTATGGGTTAAAATTTTTTTTTGACACTGTTATTCTTTAAAATATTATATTATGTTACATTTTTCTAAAAATATATAAAAACATTTTACAATTTTTTGCGTCCGCCCTAACAAGGAAGTAGATCAGATTGATAATCGAACTTCACGTACTTTGTTCATGGTGGAAAATAAATAACTAGATCGTTCCATTCTTATGAAGCTGATCGGAGATTTAGCTAACCTCTTTTCATTTCATGCTATGGTTTCTTAGGCCTCTCGTTTTTTGTAAATTTTATCGATTTTTAGATTTGTTATTAGTTAACTAACTTTACAGTAATGGCCCTTAGAGCATGATTATGATTTGGGTTCTTAGCACTCTCTATCCTATTTCTCTCACTGCCACATCAGTTTAAGAACTATATCTATTTTTTACCAATATCAGAGAACTCATACTTTGGTTTATAACTCTCTCTAATTGCCATGTCATTTTACTTTTTACTTATTAGTTATTATGAATATAAAAAATTAATTTTTAATTGTTATTACTATTATTTTCAATAATACACAAATAATCCTAACTTAATATTTTATTAATGATTAAAGTTTATTATATTTTTGAAACAAAAATAAAATAAAATTATTCATATATATATTATTAATGTAATTTTTTTATTATTTGTCACTCGAAAATATTATGTAATTAATATTATTTACATATATATATATATTAAAAATATGAAAAAATAGTAAATATGGATCTCATTTTGTAGAGATTGAGATTTTAAGAATTTTGATATATTTATCATTATTAGTTTTTAAAATATTAAGATTTTAAAATGTATAAAGTTTAACCATTTATATTTTGTATATTATAATTAGAAAAACAAATGGTGGGTTCCATTTTTGGGTTCTTAAGAAGTTCTAACCTAAAACTAAAGTTCTTCCCCATCTCTCCTCCACCTCATATTTTTCTATTTATTATTTTAGCTAAGAACCTCTAAGAACCATTGATAATCATGGTCTTAGATTACCGAAACACCAATCTCAGTACTTTCTGGTGTCTACTCAACCACTATAACCACTGCTACCTATTTTTACCTCGAAGACTGTCATCCCTTCAAAGCACACTGAAACTTCTTCCCCCCTCTCCCTTAATCCTTCAATACTTGGTGGATTTCAGTTCCAAGTTCTTCCGACCTCAACAAAATCATAAATTTTTCACCGCTCTCCTACAGCGGGTATAGCTAGAAAAATATATGAGGACTATACCTTCAACTTGCATCATCATGCCCCCCTCCCACATGTCTTGAACTAAGAAAAAATAGGAAACCGACCTTTGCGCTAAGGAAAATAAAAAAGGGAAGAGAAATTTTCATTATTTAAACAGAAGAGGAATTCAGACCAGTCAAGAAAAAGAAAAAGGAACTAGTACTTAAAAATTGGTGTAAAAATCCTTTCTAAAAAATGCTCTCTCTTCGGCACACCAAATTTTTCTTCAGTTTTCTGGAACCCTAATCCCCATTCCTAATTCCCGGTGGACGCTGCTTGCGACCACCTGAATTCCTTTCTCCCTCGCCGTATTAGTCTGTTCTTTCCTTTCAATTTCAAACCCAGTAATGTCAAACATGGAGGAGTCGGAACTGCGACGTAAACCAGCGAAAATCCCCTGAAATTCGGAGAATGTTAACATGAATGTCGACAATCGACAGAGTGGTATCCCTGGGGTTCATTCAAGCCTTCAGGAGCAACAAATTTCATTTAAGAATATGGTGACGGGATCTCACGACCAAGAATCGGAAATGAAGGACGACAGTGACTAGTTGGATCTTGTCCCGGACGGCGAGGAAGAAGATATGGAGGATGATGACCCTCGATGCCCGACTATTCATGTGACCAAGGAGCAGAAGCTGTGATACCGTCATCCATGGCATAATGCGATTATCGTCAAATTATAGGGGAAGAATTTGCCGATGCACATCTTCTTTGATAGATTGAAGAAAAGGTGGAATCTACATGGTGATTTCACGATGGATGACCTAAACCAATGGTTTTTATAAGGTAAACTTTGCGAATCAAGAAGATATGCATTTCGTTTTATCAGAAGGACCATGGCCGATTCTCAACCATTATCTCACGGTTCGAAGATGGAAGCCTAACTTTAACCCCAATACCGAAGCCCTTGCCAATCTTGAAGTTCTGGTTAGATTTCCAGACTTACCGAACGAATACTACAATTCAGAGTTCCTAAGCATACTTGGTTCCAAAGTTGGAAAAGTGAACCGGGTACACCTTTCGACAACAGATTTTGGTAAGTCCAGACTTGCACGGGTGGCTATAGAAGTGGATTTAACAAAATCTTTGCTTGCTAAGTACCGCTTTAGGCGACGCACGATGAAAATAGAGTACGAGGGTTTGCATCTAGTATGTTTTTCGTGTAGGGCCTATGGGCATAAAGATTCAATATGTCCTAACCGAGAAACTGAAACAGAAATTGTTCAGAGTGAAGGAGTCCACCTGGTGCCGGAGATTATTAATGAAGAAAGCTCCAGTCATATTATCGAAGATTACGGTGAGTGGATGGTGCCAAAGAGGAAAAGTTTGGTTCGATCAAAACAGAAGAAGGGGACAGAAACGGTTAAAAACTTTCGCAAGCCACCAGAGAGTGGTTCTAGATTCCAAGTTCTAGTCTCGAATGATGGGGCTCCAGCAAATATGGGTATACGATCGGAAAAGGGTCAGGTGGCCGCAGTGGAGAATCACCAGGAGGTGCGTGAAGTGAATCGTCTACAAGAACCTCCAGACATGGGCCTTGTCCCAAGCACTATAAGTAAATCTTCAGCCTCTTTACTTGGTCATAATTCAACTGCGGATGTGCCTAACAACAATATTGCTTTGAATCTGTCTAACCCTGTGTCGAATAGGGTTGAACGTATATCCCAATCTGGGGATACATAATGTTTTCCTAATTTGTGCAAAACCTCTGATTTAAGATGTCTGATATCATTTTTTGGAATATTAGGGGAGCTGTTAAGGCAAGTTTCCATAGGGCCTTTAGGGAGATTATTCGTGCTAAACATCCTAAAATTGTTGTTTTAGTTGAGCCGAGAGTAAGAGGTCCTACGGCTGACTTGATTGGTAATAGGCTTGGCTTTGATAACATCTTTAGGGAGTAAGCGCATGGTTTTAGCGGGGGAATTTGGATCCTTTGGAATAATTCAATGAAAGTTCAAATAATCAGTTCTAATAGGCAATTTGTTCACTGTCAAGTTGAGGTCGCTGGTCTTTTTTTCTCACTGCTGTCTATGGCAGTCCTAATCAGAACTTAAGGAAACAATTATGGCTTGACTTAAATCTGGCGCAAAGTAGGAGTGATTCCCCTTGGGTGATTGGAGGTGATTTTAATGCCACCCTTTACCCGTCTGATAGAAACCGATCTTCTAGAAATAATATGGGTGTCGATCAATCATTTGTGCAGTGGTTCCATAGCAGAGGTTTGATAGATCTCCCAGCCCCTGGTAATGTTTTCACTTGGTCTAATGGTAGCTCCAGGGCTAAACTTGATAGAGTTGTAGCTTCCCCTTAATGGTGTAATCTATTTCTAAATTCGTCTGTCCTGAATCTTCCACGTTTTTCCTCTGATCATTGTCATGTAGCTTTATTCTTGGAGGAGAATCATTCAAGGCGCCATATTGAAAGACCTTTCAGATTTTTGGCGGCTTGGATGACTCATCCCGAATTTAATACCACAGTTTTACAGAATCTGAACCTTGATTTGGACCTTCGTTCCTCTTTAGATATACTTGGTCAACATCTACAAACATGGAATAGATTGTCATTTGGTCATATTGTCTTAAATAAAAATAGGTTAATGGCCCGCATTAAGGGAATACAAAGGGCCATAGATGCGGGTGTGGGTGAGCACTTGATAGGGCTCGAGAAGAAACTTGTGAAAGAACTAGATCTATGGCTCCATAGGGAAGAGATGCTCTAGTTCCAGAAATCTAGGGATGAGAGGATAAGGCTTGGGGATAGGAATACCTCCTATTTCCATATTAAAACTGGCATCAGAAGGAGAAGGAATAAAATTAAGTCTTTAATGGGAAATGATGGAGTTTGGATCAATGATAATGTTGAGTTGTGCAAGTTGGTTCAGGATCATTTCATCAAACTTTTTTCTTCCACTGATATGTGTTTGAAGCCTATTGAGGGGCATAACTTTCCTGAGATTTCATGTTCTAATTTTGGAAAACTCAACCGAAATGTTTCGATGGAGGAAGTTCCTGCTGGTTTTTTCAAACATTTATGGGAGCAAATTGGTCCCTCTGTATGGCAGTTTGTGAGGAATGCTTTTGATGACGACAGTTTTGACAATGGTTTGAATCGTATCGTCATAGTTTTAATCCCTAAAAGTGAACAGCCTACCTATGTATCACATTTTAGACCCATTGGATTATGTCAAGTTCAGTATAAGATATTGGCTAAAGTCATTTCAAACAGATTAAAGCCTTTTATGCCTCATTGGGTGTCTTTGAATCAGTCCAGTTTCATCCCAGGTAGAGTCATCTTTGATAACATTGTTTTGGTTCAGGAAGCTTTGCATTTTCTTCATAAAACTAAAGCGAGAGAGGGGTTTATGGCTTAGAAAATAGATTTAGCTAAGGCCTACGATAGGCTTCTTGGAAATTCATTAATGAGACCCTTGACTGTCTTGGCTTACCGGTTAAGTTAATATAATTAATTATGCACTGCATTTCCTCAGTTTCGTTCCAGGTAAGTTGGAATGGGGACTAACTAATTCTTTTAAACCTGGAAGATGAGTGAGACAGGGGGACCCACTTTCTCCTTTCATTTTTGTTCTGTGTTTAGAAAGACTGTCCCAACTCATTAGTAATGCTGTCAGGCGTAGGGAGTGGATACCGTTAACTATGGGGCGTAGAGGTACAGTAGTGTCCCATAGTTTTTTCGTAGATGACTTGGTACTTTTCGGTGTGGCCACCACTAGACAGGTTGGTATAATGAAGGGAATCCTCGAGGAGTTTTGTAATGCTTCTGGGCAAGTCATAAGTTTTGAAAAATCAATGATTTTGTTTTCAAGGAATGCAAGCCCGGAAAGAATTCAAGTTCTGAGTGAAGAGGCTGGAATTCCTAGTTCGAGGGACTTTGGGCGATATCTTGGCATTTTCCTGCAGCAGGGACGTCAAGATAAGCGAAACTATAAATCCTTACTAGCTAAATTTAGAAATAGGCTCTCAGGGTGGAAAATGAAGTCACTATCTTTCGCGGGTAGGATATGCCTTGCTAAGAGCTCCCTATCCTCTATCCCAATTCACAATATGCAGTGTCAAATTCTACCTAAGTCTGTTTGTAATAAAATTGATAAGCTAAGTCGTGATTTCATTTGGGGGCATGACTCTAGCTCTCGGAAGTTGCATTTAATCTCATGGGATCAAATCTGTAAACCGAAAAGCGTTGGAGGACTAAGGTTTAGGAAAGCGTGAATTATGAATCTTGCATGCTTTGGTAAGCTGGTATGGAATCTTGTGTCTAACAAGGATGGTTTATGTAATCGCTTACTCAAAAATAAGTATCCTAATCCTGAAGTGCGTAAATGTTCAGTAACATGGAGGAATGTTAAAGAATGTACGCCTCTGATACAGAAAGGATGTAAGTGGGTTGTAAGCAATGGGAAATTGATTAAATTTTGGACTGATATTTGGCTCCTTGATGATGATTTATTATCGAAGGTTGTCAGGAATCTTCCCGAAATAATGCTTTGTGATTCTATGTCGGATTACTGGGATGAATTAGTGGGTTGGAAATGGGATATTTTTCTCCTGTTTCTCTCTGATAATCTGAGAGAGGTATTTGAGAGCCAGCTTGTATTTCCGAATGGGGAAGATGATTTTATTGCATGGAAGTTACATAATTCAGGGAGATATACGGTCTCATCTGCTTACTCGTTTCTTGATTCTCAGGTATTATCTACAAATAGTATCACAAATTCTGATTTATTTAACAAAGTTTGGAAGCTGAATGTGCAGGAAAGGATCAAGGTATTTATGTGGCAGCTTTGTTTAGGCAAAGTCATGACTAATGTCAAGCGCTACTCTATGGGGTTCACAACCGATAACTCATGCCATTATTGTGGAGAGGAAGAAAGTTTACTGCACTTGTGTCGTGACTGCTTGATTGCTAAATGAATCTGGAATCGGTTCATACCCACTGATCAGAGAAGGACTTTTTATTCGTATCCCTTTGAAAACTGGCTGAAAGTTAATCTGAGTAAGCCAGGGACTAGATTAATCAATTATAAGTGGTATCTTGTTTTTGCGATTTGCTGTTATATGCTTTGGCATTGGAGAAACTGTAAGATATTTGGAAATGAACAACGAATGTTTTTACCGTTTCAGTCTGTTGTTAAAGCCTGCAGGGATAATCGAGAGGCCTGGAATATGGCTGGGAAACTAATGCAAGATGGTAGCAGGAATGCGGAGGGCCATGGAGAGTTTCCTAGAAACAGTTGGATCCCTCCGGTTCAAGGGTTTGTGAAATTTAATATAGATGGTGCGGTTTATCCTATTACTAATTATGTTGTTGTTGGGGGTGCTTGCAGGGACTATACAGGAGCTTGGATTCTAGGATTCGGGAAGACAGTTGGAAAGGCAAGTGTCTTGCAATCCGAAGCTTTGGCTTTGCACCATGGTTTGAAGCTAGCCCAGGAGAGGATCCTGCATAGAGTCATATTCTGTTCAGACTCTTTGGAACTGGTTAACTTGTTCGATGAATGCCCGCATCATCATCACTGTCGGCCGTTGATCCAAGAGTGCAGATTGCGTCTCAGTCAAATCCCGGAGTGCTCTCTGATATACAGCCCAAGAGAATGTAATAAAATTGCTGATTCCTTAGCTAAACATAGTTTAGCATGTAGTTTAAAACAAGACATCATGATAGTACTACCTGTTTGGCTGCTATCGCTATTGATGGAAGACACTGTACTGATTTCTGATTAATAATATCCGAGGCTCTGCCTCCATGCTTTGCGACCAAAAAAAAGAACAAGGAAAAGGAAAATCGAACTAGAATATTACGGGACAAATCAGTTGGTGGTTGTGTGTTTGAATTTTCTCGGTTGATCAATCAACTTGGATGTAAAAACAGACAAGGAACACAGGGATAGAGGAGAAGGGAGAGAGATAACGTTAACAGAGTTGTTGATACAAGATGCTAATTTAAATAATGAAGAAATGAGGAGAATATTTACTTATTTGGAATGGCAAAGGTGACATTTCAAAGCAGCTTTATACCCAAACACAGTAAAACCAATGGTTATTTTAAGGGAAAATTCACGAGATACCCTTGTTTTCTTTCGTAATTCACAATATACCCCTGTGATTTTAGTAATTCAACTTTAAATATGCTTAAATGTTGTCCAAAATTGATAAAACTTTACATGGATGATGCTAAAGTGTTATATTTTGGTTCAATATCAAATTTGAAATTTTTTAAGCTCACATGTGATCTGTGGGACCCAATGAACAGTCACATATTTATTGGGTCCCACAGATCACATGTGAGCTTAAAAAGCTTCAAAATTAATATTGGACCAAAATATAACACTTTAACATCGTCCATGTAAAATTTCATCAATTTTGGACAACATTTAAGCATGTTTAAAATTGAATTACTAAAATCACAAGGGTATATTGTGAATTACGAAAGAAAACAGGGTATCTCGTGAATTTTCCCTTATTTTAAAGTCAATCTAATCAAAATATAATTGTCAACAAAACAAAGAACATAAAGCTTGTAAAACAGGATAAAGGCCCATTGGTGTTTCATTAAGATACACAATCGACCCGTGTCAGGGACGCCTTCAACGCAGCCTAGGCTGGAGAAGGGCTACCAAAGTGAATTCTTGGAACCAGAAAGAAGCGGAACAGGGAAGAAGAATAAAGATGGAACATATCAACAGAGCGACCAAATCCAACTTGAAAATGTGACAAAATGACAACCTTTCCAGAATACTAACGCCCTCTAAAATTGCCCTACTTGCTTAACTACTGTTAGAAGGCAAACTTTGCCACATCAGGAGTTCCAGATTATACAAACCTGCACTAGAGACAAGAAAGATCCCAGAAAAAGAAAGTGTCGCAGGGCGTTTGGATAAACGACACCCATCTTCTCAATCCACAGCCTGAGGTCCTCCCACCTCTTATACTTTCTTCTCTGTTTCTCCTAGCTGACATTAAAATGAGATAATTAAGCTAGCTACTCCTCATCATAGTCCTCATCGTCTTCTATCTTTGAACTGAACTGGGCCTGTGCCAGCTGATGAAGATCAATGGCCATCCCATCAACTTCAGAGACGAGCTCGTCCTGCTTAGTTGTAATCCCAGAAGGATCCGGCGGTGCCGATGCAGTATCAGTGACATTAGCAGCTGCGACATCCATAGGAGCATTCTGTGCAGCATCCTGGTTCTCAGGAGCCACCACATCAACATTAAGATCGATGTTCCTGACAGCTGGTTCAACGATGCTTCTGCTGAAAGCCGGCCCATCACCGACTCGAGGGCTCACCTTCATTGGGTCACTGACAACTCTAGGGCTCACCTTCATCGGGTCACCGACTACATGAGGGCTCACCTTCATTGGGTCCTTGATCTGATCAGGATTGTAGCTC
This sequence comes from Limonium bicolor, assembly GCA_023374045.1. NCBI lineage: Eukaryota > Viridiplantae > Streptophyta > Magnoliopsida > Caryophyllales > Plumbaginaceae > Limonium > Limonium bicolor. Next base: position 267,700,355 of record CM041776.1, read on the forward strand.
TGTACATCCAAAGGTGGTGGATGGGGTATCAGATTGTGCCTAGGGGTGGTGGTGAGGGTGAAGGATGTGGACGTTTCAACCTCCACATCATGTAGTTGTAACAATTCTCCAGGTGGTCGGCCACGGCCACGTCCCCTTCCTCGACCCCTCCCTCTTCCTCTTCCGGTTCCACTGTTGCTCACATGGCTCAATTCATACTGCACATAGAGGATGATTGAGTCAGTATCACTCTTTAGGCAAGACACCACAATAAACCATCAGCAGCCGCTGAACGCAAGAGTCAAAACCAGTCTGAGGCACATTAAACATTGCAAATACTATATAAACCACAGCAATGCAGCGGGGAAGGAGTGACAGAAATGAATCTCACCATCCTGCTTCTCTTTGATTCTTCATCACTATCATTGCACTCGTCACCAACAGTTTTCCTGGGATACATTAAGGTTAAGGTTCTAGTTAATCTTTTTCATATCAAGTCACTTAATATAAAAGAGCAGGGAGATGATAAGACAGAGATATGGAACTCCGAAAGTCTGAAACACAAGACTAGGCAGTGAACTGTACCTACCTTCTCTTGCCAATGGTTTTATCATCTGTGGCTGCATCAGAACAACCATAGTCAGGCACCTTTCGGACAACATCCTTCAGGAAGTCAAATACGCCACAGCTATGTATACAATGTTTCCTGCACTTGACCAATAAGTGAGGTTATTATAGAGTTACATGCATCATGAAGAACACACAGAAAGATGACGAGAATTGTTTCAAACAATCTCAATGATCAGCGTAGCAAAATTATCCAATCTACATTAAGTCACTTTCACCCAGTTCTGGGCTGAAAATTAAGACTATAAGACAACAATAATGGAAAGATTAATATTTAAGCTAAACCAATAAATAATTGGTGGGATTGTGAAGCAGTAACCTATAATATAACCGAGAGCAAGTAAATACAATGCTGTATAGGAATTTCTTCCCCCAAAGACAGAACATGCATGTACACTATCCTACCACATGATGCACACGTCAGGAGCTTCTTCAGGGTATATAGTATATATTATTTGTCACAACTAGGTATATTTGCGTCATAGAAATTTCCAAACTATTTAAACATTCCCATTAAAACAAGGTTAATGGAACAGAAGAGCCATCAACTGCAGCACATGCGGAGAAAAAAGGTCATCCAAAGGATGAAATTTTTGCACACTGTTAAAACTGCTATGATTAAAGGGGCTGTTCTCAAGATAGATTGTCAATGGAGATGAGGTTATCTACCCAATTGACTACCCATTGACCAGATTAAATCACTGAGTTGCAGCATCGTAATGGAGATTATCTGCGCAGAATGCTACATTCACTAGCGTTCACATGAGAAGATTTTTTAATCTTCTTTGGCGATCTAAATAGAGAATGATCCCTAAATACACAGCGCTTCCAGAGTAAAGATTCGTAGGTTGAGTACTAGCACCAAAAACCAAGCAAGCTGAATCAATCAAATAACCAGGAAGACAAAAGTAGTCATTTCATCAATGCTCAATGTTATTATATGAAGACAAAAATCACTAATACAGAAAAAAAACATAACATTTTAGTGAGAAAACTAAAAAAACAATTTAAGAGATGTGAATGTTAATCACGATGAAGGGCAAACTTACAGGTGCAGTGAACTCACAGTTTTTGCTCTCTTTGTACGTGTTATGTCATATGTTCGGTCACAGAGATCTTGTAAAAATAATTCTAAGGCCTTAGCTGCATCAGTAAAATGATAGGTTCATAAGGCAAAGGAAGAGTACAGGAAGATATGAGCAGAAGGTTTCCTTGAGAAGTTCTATTCAGATCATGCGAAGCTAGAGTAGGAAAACAACTCACAGACTAGAACAGGAACTGCCATTGCTATCTTCCCTACATCCTCATCAGCTTGCATAATCTTCTTTATTCTAGCCTGCAAACCAAAAGAACACAGATAAATCAGCCACTAGGCAAAAAGTGCATCATCCGATATCAGATGTGTATTTATGTTCTTATTTTGTACACAGCTATATCACAGGAACACAGGCTACCATGGTCATAAGCCAACGTCATTAGCCAATGTGAACTACAAAAATAAAGTTATAAAAATCAAACTAGTTACCTTACGGATTTCAACTATGTAAACGCAAGATATGCTATTATTCCGGTCCTAAGCCATAGAGACGGCCCCGCACAAAAATATACACAACGATAAATAACAAGCACCTTTCCAAGACCTAAATCAAACCATAGGTCTAAAGTGAACAAAACTCACAACAGTAATGAATCAATGAAAACGAAGAATAGCACAATTCCACCATCAGCGATCCAAAACCTAACTTCAAGTTGACCCAAACCAAACGTCGAGACCTAAAATAACACAAACGTTTGACGAAATATCAATTTAACTTTTTAATTCTGAGAACACGGCTCCAAATTCACTCAGCAATGCAGTCAGGCGTGCATCAATAAATTAGATCGTACAAACTAAACAAAGATCGTATGCAAAAGAACAGGAAATTACAGAAAGACAGTCAGAAGAATAGGAAGCGGGAAACGAAGAAATTAGACGAGACAGATGACTCACGGCGGAAAGCGGGTGTCGAGTTTTTTCCTCATGATGTTATCGTTGGATTTCCTCTAGCTAGCAATTTTACATCGTATAGACGACATGAAATTTCTTTGTGAACACTAGAGAACGGAAAATAACAAATCGGATTGAAACGAATTGAACACGATCGTGAAGGGGTAAAATGGAAACCTAAATGTTCTCTTTTTCTTTTTCAAAGGAAATTAGTTAGAGATTTTCCGACACTTTTTCCTTTTTTTTGTGGATAATTGGACATTGACCAAACGCGATTTTAAGACTCCGTTCGATACTAACGATTCGCAGACTTTACACAATTGCCCGCATTAATGGAAAAAAATACTCTCCCTCCGTTCAACAATAACTGTCATTTTAGAAACTTGCACCTTATTAAGAAAAGTAGGACATGACGCATTGCCCCTACTTTTTACTTTTCCATTTAGATAATATTACTTTTATATTGAATAGTAGGGGTAAAAGTGGAAAAGTGTGTCAAAAAGCTAGAATGACAGATATTTTTGAACAGAATCATATCTAAAACGACAGACTATATAATGAACAGGGGTATGAAATAACACTCCACAACAAAAATATTACTTATATTACCTCCAACCAAAACTAATTCCTAAAAATAACACTCCGGGAGAAATCGTCTCTTCAAAAACATTTCATTATTGTAGAAGCTGAATCGTCTCTTCAAAGACGATTTCACTTATTTCTGAGAAACTGAAAGACGACTTTAGAAATCGTCTTTTGAAAAGACGATTTCTCTCTGAGTCAAACCGAACCATCGCAACGTTTCAACACTTGAAATTTTCTTAAGTGTTGGGTAATAGGTGAATCGTCTTTTCAAAAGACGATTTCAATTTCAATAATTTGTAAATCGTCTTTTGAAGAGACGATTTCTCCCGGAAATGTTATTTTAGGATTATGTTTTGGTTGGAGGTTAATATGAGTAATATTTTTGTTGTGGAGTGTTATTTTGGACTTTTTTTCCGCATTATGTGTGAAAATCGCGCACGGAAATCGTTAAAAAATGTGGCATTAATCTTTGAAGCCACTTAAACCCCAACGCAGGTTTCTCTGCGTTTACACCATTAATCTCTTCCGACCCCAATCTTTAATGCGCAGTATTACCCATTTACCCCAGTCATTCCCAACTTATTCCCGCTTACCACAACACGTACGAGAACCCTATCTTCTTTCATTTTACTGTATTAAAAAAATTTCAAATCTAATCCTCTGTATTGAATTCCCATGCGTCATCGTTGATAGCTCCGCCGGTAAACCAAACCATTGTTGGAAGCTAGACTCACAAAATCATTTACGACACAAGGTAATGTTGACTAGTAAAAGTAAATTAGTACAGTCCTTGAAGATGGTATGTCATGCTGAAAGAATAGCGGGAGGAAGAAAACGATTTGGGGGTAACACAGGCTGATGTGGGTTAAAAGTGATTTAAAAACAAAGGGGTAGGATAGTCTTTTTGTTCTACACACTGCAGGTTTTTAATCGTGGCCAACGAACACTCAACTTGCAAGCTCAAGATTAATCTCTACGAATCGTAACAAGCTTAATGTGCGCCTTTATCCTGCTCAAATACAAGCTGTCCGCATCCTATGCCACCGCTTAAATGCTAACGTGTCATTTGTTTTTAAGTAAATGTATTCATTTTTAAGTTTTACTTTCTATCATCGTATAACATATTTTTTATTTTTTCGTAAATTTAGAAAGTATTTTAATAATTTATGATTCTAAAAGTTTTATTTTGAATAATAATTATTCATTTTTATCGTAATTATCATTCTTCATCCCAGTTATCATTATTCTTCTTCATCACAATTATCGTCGTTAATTTTCATCGCATTTATCATTGTTCTTCTTCTCTTTCTTTCTCCTTATTCTCAGATCAATTCAAACCCAAATCTAAAGTTTACAATTTATTTTTAAGTTGATTCTGTCTAATTCACTCCAGTAACTAATTGCTAAATAAGAAAGAATTTTGTAATTGACTATGATGCATAAATTCTCGGAATTGAATGTTGAAGAACTAGGGCTGCGTTCGGTGAACGCCTTTCTTTGGCTGTTTTGGGAGTGGTCCCCACGTGGGTCCCACGTGGGTCCTACGTTCTACTCCAATAATATACTGCCACATATAAAACAACCACAAAACAGCCAGACCAAAACAACCACAAAACAACCATGCCGAACGCAGCCTAGAGAGCCTCCTCAATGTCGTAACCACATGTAAGTTATATAACCATTAATTTGTGTGATACTCATTGTACCACTTTTTAACTTAATTGTTCAAAAATTATTTCAAATTGTTTCTAAATTTTGTTAAGGTTCAACTTAGAGACTAGTTATTCAAAGAAAATTATATAAAAAATGAATATGTTTTAAAAACTTTTAAGTTTAGGTTCAAATACGCGATATTAATTGTTTGAACTTGTAAAACACCTTGTTCAAATTTTACTGCATATTGTTCATTTTTTTCAAAACTCACATGCATGTTTAAAAATATAGAATTAGTTTGTTCAATTTTTTGGACCATATTTTCAACTATTTATTATTAAGTGTTTAAAAATTAGATCTAGTTGTTCATAAGAAATTTTATAATAAAACAATGTCAATATAATATACCATTTGTTTATATTTTTTGAATCATATGTTCAACTATTGTTTATAAAATGTTAATATTTTTATACTAGTTATTCATTAGAAATTATATATTAAAACATTATCAATATAATATACCATATTTATTGGTTTACAAATTTTTAAACATCAAGTTTGTGTTCATATAATCTATACTTGTTGTTCAACTTTTTAACTTTTTTGTTCAAATATATTTCATATTGTTTCAAAATTTTGTCAAGGCTCAAATTCGAGACTAGTTATTCATAAAATTATATAAAAATGAATCCTATTTAAAACTTTTAAGTTTTGGTTAAGATATATAGTAGTTGTTCAACTTTTGAAATATCTTGTTCAAAATTTACAGCATGTTGTTCATTTATTCAAAACTTACGTTCATGTTTACAATTATAAAATTAGATTGCTCAATTTTTGTGACTATATGTTCAACTATTTATTATTAAGTGTTCAAAAATTAGACTAGTTATTCATAAGAAATTTTATAATAAACCAATGTCAATATAATATACCATATTTATGGTTTAGCGATTTTTAAACATCAAGTTTGTGTTCATATAATCTATACTTGTAGTTCAACCTTTGAACCCCTTTGTTCAAAATTATTTCACATTGTTTATAAATTTTGTTAGAATCTAAGTTGGATACTAGTCGTTCTTAAGAAAAGAATAAATAATTCATTTGAAAAAACAAGTTAGGTTGAGATACGCTATAGTAATGACAGACTAGCTATTGTAGATTTTCTCTAAATTTTTGCTTAACGGTTATAGTAATAATATATTTATTTAAATTAAAAGTTTAAATTTAAATGATAGATTATTTTTGTTCTTGTACATTTTTCTCTAGATTTTTATGAGCGGTTATAGTGATAATATTTACTTCAATTACAAATTGTTTTCTAAAAAATTTTAAACTGGAAACAAAAACTTCAAAAGCACATCGTCACTACCACATAAGACATTTTTGTATACGTGTACACCAGAAGCACGGAGCATTGTGCTTCTTATTGTACAATAGAATTGCCCACACATGGCAGTAACTAGGCTATCTTTTTTTATATTTCTTTAAATAGTTGTAACTTTTAAAATATAAGTTCAAAATGAAGATTAACTATATCATTATTCACCTAAATTCAAACTCTTCAAATTAAGACCAGTCATGGATATATTTTGACAATTTTTATATGATTATAATGATACACTAAGTTGATGATATGATTCATTAAAATTAGTATTATGATTCATTAATATTGGATATGATTCATTAACTAACAAGTGGTGTATTAGATAACAAATTTCAGTCACACCACACTATCGACCTAGTGATGATATGATTCATTAAAATAAATATTATGATTCATTAAAATTGATATTATGATTCATTAAGTAACAAGTGATGAATTAGATAACAACTTTAGAACTAATAAGGGATTGTTATTGTTTTGTGATGTATTATTATTATTTTGTTGTGTATTTTATTATTGTTTTTATGATGTATTTTAACCCTTAGATGGTGAATCATATATTTTTCTGACATACCATATGATAATACACCAAGTTGATGATTTGATTCATTAAAATTAGTATATGATTCATTAACATTGATATACAAATGGTGAATTATATAACAAACTTTGAAACTGATAATGGATCATTATTGTTTTGTAATGTATTATTATATTGTTTTGTGGTGTATTATTATTGATATGATGTATTATAAGTCTTATATGATGAATCATATACTTTTTTGACATACCAAATTTAAAACAGATAATGAAACATTATTGTTTTGTAGTGTATTATTATTTTTGTATGGTGTATTTTAAACTGTATATGGTGAATCAAGTTACGGTTGATATGTACAGATATATCCATGTCTGGCCTTGTGTTTGAAGATCTTGAATTTAGATGAAAAATTGTATAAAATTTTCATTATAGACTTATATTTTAAATTATAACTAATTAATGTAATAAAAAATAGTTCAGTCAGTAGCTGAATGAACTGTCTAGTGGATAGAGCCATACCAAACATTGTGCAACTTGCCCGCACCATCGATGCGGTGTTGAGTAGAATGAATTTTAAGACAAGATGGGGCTCGGCGTGGGTGACTGGGTGCTAAGATAATGTTATTAAGAAACTTGTTCTTAAACTTCTCTATTCTTTTCTCGTTTTACCACATTATTAAAAAAAATTATAACGTTTTTGCTCACATACTAGGAATGGGTTGTTTCTCTCTCAGAAACTTATAATAGACACCATGTTTAGTTTCCATAAAAGTTCCCTGTCAGAGGACCAACATTGGATTTCTAAACCCGCTCATCTTCACACCACTATATTTTACATTTTTATTTCTTCTTTATTCACTTAAAGGACGGATGGGTCATTTGTTATTCATGCTCTAAGACATCCATAATAATAAGAGTGGATTCCACTCTCAAAATAATAATATTTTATTCTTCTTCGCACATTCTCTCTTATCCACAATGGAGTGGAATCTACTCTAAATTAATAAAACAAAAAGATAAAATATGACATGGAGAAGAGAAGTTGTGTAAGGGTTTCTTAGTTAAGAACCCTAAAAAGTGGGTGTCTTAGTAAAAGAAGAGAGAGATTGTGAGGAGAAGAATAAAATTTACTCTCTCCGTTCAATAATATCTGTCATTTTAGAAGTTTGCACACTTATTAAGGAAAGTAGAATAATGACGCATGTACCCTGCTTTTTACTTTTCTATCTAGATAATAATTACTTTTATGTTGAATAGTAGGGTTCAAAGTGGAAACAAGTGTGTCAAAAAAGTAGAATGACACATATTTTTGAACAAAATCACATCCTAAAACGATAGATATTAGTATTATTTTGAGAGTGGAATCCACTATTGTTATTGTGGATGCCCTAAGACACCCACTTTTTGGGTTCTTAGTTAAGTAACTCTCACACAACTTCTCTCCTCAATGTCATATTTTATCTTTTTGTTTTACTAATTTAGAGTGAATTTCACTCCATTGTGGATGCCCTAATACAATCGATAGATGGAAATTAGGGAAGGGATGAAGGAAGACAATAACATGTGTCTAATCTTTTTTCTACACATCCCACGCAAATGAATTATAATGGTAATTACTTGTATCGATTAATATTATGCAGTTTTTAGTAGAATTTTTAATCATCAAACTATATTTTTTAACATTATCTTCATCTTTTGCATACAAAATAATTTTAGTATCATAAGAGATGGCCTATAACTTTTTCTTATGTTATTTCACATCCGTTAGGTATCTTTCTTTTCAATTTATTCTATACTTTACATTGTCACAGTTTACTAAGCAGATTTTTAAGGTTTGTTTAGGGTAAAGGGACCTATACATTATACTACAAACCCTAAAAAGAGACTTTCAATGGTTTAACTTTTATTCCCCACCTTTTTCTTACTTCGTTCTATACCTTTATAATATCGCAATTTATTCACTGATTTTTTAGATCTAACAAGGTAAATATTCAATTTCTATCTTGTATTGAACAAATCTAACATATTTTGTCTAGCTTAAGCAAACAAAAAAGGATTTAAAATGCAGTTGGCGGCTGGCTGAGAGACCATAGCGGCCCTTCGATTATGCTCTTTATAGTCACCAGGCGGCTGCATGCGCATCTCCTGGTCTTCAGCCGTCTACCTGTCATGTAGCTTATGGTTGGCTATTTTTGTTATTTTGTATTTAAATTTATGTATTTGTAGATAAAGTGTTACAAACTATAGCTTAGTGAAAATCTACAATTATTCTACACGATTGTTAACTATTTTAACTTATCCTAAGTGACTATATACAGTAATAAAGTGACTGTAAATAACACATCTCAAGAATAAATACGGGTTTAAGCTGGACTTTTTAGTTAGAGAATTTGCAATCTTGACCAGCAAGTCAAAGTCAAAGAAAAATGTGAACCTACAACTTTTTACAGCTTTAATCATAACAGAGATGAACCAAATACCAAACAGGCAAAAACTAGGGAAATTTCATAATGTACAATAAGGTTACCCATTTTTTATTATAAAATACCCCTAAACTTCACAAGTCACTATAATATACCCCTCAAGTTTATTACACTCTATAATATACCCCTCAGGTTTATTTTACAATATACCATCAGGTTTATTTTACACTACAATATACCCCTGTGACTGTGAGTGAAACAAATATTTTTTCACGATATACCCCTCGCACCAAGGATCAGCACCCTTAACACTTCCACGTAAAGCAAGATCGGTGGAGTTTACATGATCACATCTCCAATGTTGATGTAACATTCCTTTTGATATGGATTGTTTCTTCAAGATAAATGATGTCCACCTAACCCACTAGTTGAAGCCAACTTCAATGTTCATATTCGATCCGGGATGACTTCAAGATGGAATGGTCTAGCCAGAGACCTTAAACATGGGCAGCTTCCCGGGAGTCAACTCGATGACATTTCTTTCGTTTTTTAATTCTCCTTTAATTTTGTTTTTGCCAACTCTTAACCTCATTTGTAGTTGGTTACTTCTAATGTCTTATGCAGGTGCAACTTCATGTTTACTTCACAACCAAGGTACACTACTGAGAATAAAACTCAAGTGTCAAGTGTAGGGGAGTTCCTACAAAGCATGCATCAACACTATCAGAGGAGACTAGCTTCTTTCATGTTGTATCTCTTACTTTTTTCGTTTATTTGCTTTCGTTTGATTCTCCCACTATAGATGGCTTGCGTGTTTAAATGTTTTCTTGTGTCTTATGTGTTTTCTCTCTTGGTTGATTTCTGAAACGGTCTTTTGAATCCTTCCTCGAATTTGTCTGCTGAACAGTGAGGAAATTTTTCAATCTAAGTGTGGGGCAGTGACATTTTCGGTGAATATGCGGTTAAAATGCTTACTCCTCATGTTTATCTTACATATTTCCAAAAACAAAAAATCGGGTCCATGTTTTGTGGTTTCTCTCATTTAGAACAAATGTTCTTATAAGTTGTAGGATAAATCGCTCAAATTTTTCTTTTTGATTGCTTTTGAGGAATATTTTTCATGCGGTGTGGCCAAATGATCTGAAATGGTTGATTTTTTATTGCTCAGGGGTTCTTTCTGTCTTCTCTTTTAGGGATTGCTAAATGGTACTTTGTGAAAATCTTTAAGAGACTGGGGAGACACCATTGGTAACCAACAAAAGTTGAGTATTATTCTTTGTAAAGGCTAAAATGCTTAAATTTTATCCTCATCTCGTGTACAAAAGTGAAATAAATGAATAAATGTATTTGTCCTTTTGTTTTCTCTTCAATGCTCATTATCGAGAGAAGTTGACCATGGTAAAAGATCTTCAAGTTACCTAATATTCTAAGCTTTGAAGCACTTCTGATCATATCCAGAAACTTGGTATTTTATTTTGTCCTAAGCACACCCATGTCACTAGTAAGAAGAAGAGGATAAAGAAGAAAGTTATTTCTTCTCCCTTCTCTCTTATTTATATTCTAATGAAAGAATTGCCTCTTTGTACCTAGGGATGAGGATGTTGCCCCAAAAATCTCTTTCTGGTTAAATTAGTTAGGAGATCATGATTTGACTATTAGTTAATTAAGTGTTTCCGTTTTGTTTAGCTTTGAGTTCATGAATCAAAAATCGGTGGTAACGAGTGAAGGGAAACAAAGATCCATCCCTGGGTACATATATCATAGTTTTTTTGTTTAGCTTTACCACTTTTCTTTATTTTTGTTTATCAACCCAAAACACAACCCCCCCCCCCCCCCAATTTACTGCACTTATCTTTTTGTATATACTTTTGTACATTAACTAAACTTGTAATTAGCTATATAGTTATTTGTTATGGATACGACAATTGTTGTACTACTTTGATTGAGTGCACTTGCCCATAGTTTACCAAGTATATTTATATATTTTGCACAACAATGTATTATTTTATTTTATTTTATTTTTAAACTAAAGATCAATAAGGGCAATATAAATTGCTCAGGTCGTGTGTTTCATACACAGACAAAAGGAGATGAGTTTTAACTAATTGCCTCATTTGTTGAAGAGCTACGGAGGCGACCTAAAAGTTTTTTCATTTGCTTAGAGCAATGGAGGCGAGTTTAGCTGGTTGCCTCATTTGTTAACATCAATAGAGGTTATTCGCCTCTATCGCTTGTGGTGGTAGGGGCTTCATACATAGACCAAGGGAGACAAGTTTATCTACTTGCCTATTTTGTTTAATATCAATGGGGATGCAACTAACGCAGATCACTTATTTCTTGTGGTGGTAGTTCCTTCCTACCCATACCAGTGGAGACAAGATTTAGCTTGCCACACTTGAATTTAATCAAAGGAGAGTGTTGCCTCCATAGGTAGAATCAGTAAATACGAACCTTTTAGTGACTTCCATAACCAATTGTGGAGAATTTTTAAAGACAACATAGAGGCAATTGTTCTCTCATCTCTAATATCTATGGAAACAATTTTTTAATTAAGAAAGGCAAAAATTGCCTTCAAACATCTTATATGTAGTAGTGTTTCTATGTTGCTATTTTTTTTTTGATAAGTGTGATAGATTTTGAACCCATGACCTTTGGTTCGAGGATACCACCCCTCTACCGACCAAGCCACAAGGGCTTGGCATCTATGTTACTAATGACACTCATTCTTTGAAATTTCATCTAGGTGTTAGCCTATAGGTAAATGTAAGGACATATAAACCATTGAATCATTAATGTCAACCTAAGTGAAGGGTTTAATTCCTGATGTTGATGTAAAAGAAAAGCGACTTAACTAAAAGGTACACAGCCAGATTGTCCATATATTCGACATCTACAAGCTACATTCACGATTAATGTTTGTCTTGAGAACACTACTTTCTTTTTTTGTCAAGTTTAATTCCCTGCTCATATCATTCAATCGATTATTTATCAAGTGCTCGGATAACTAATCGTTATATTCAATTCCATGCTCTTTTTCAGAGTCAAAAGTAAAAAAAAAAATCCGATCCTTCTACATAAATACAAGGGAAATTTCATGATATAACCCCGAGGTTTGAGTAAATTTTACGAGATATCCTTGAGGTTTCATTTTCATTACGAGATATCCCCGAGGTTTCATTTTTTTTACGATATACCCCTAAGGTTTCATTTTCATTACGATATACCCCTTAGATTTCAATTTTATTACGAGATGCCCCTCGTTCAGATTCTAATATATTATATTTTTCATATTCTCATTTTACCCTCGTACCATATGGCCCGTAACATGGATTTATGGTCAATTTTTTAAAAAATTTAAAATATGAACAAAATGCACAGAAAAATTAAAGATCAATTAAAATTTTAATTCAATTTAAAAAACATAAATAAAAGTGTAAAAAAAATTAAAAAAATTAGAATTATAAAAAGTTTAAAATAAATAAAAATGACCAAACAACAAAAAAATAATCTATTCAAAAAAATTATATTGTTACAAAATTTAAAAACTATTATAGCAATTATATTTAAAGAACAAAAAAATGAATTTTATACTTTATTTTTCTAATTTTAAATAATAATTTTTTCTATGAAATTGTTGTTTTTAATAATCTTCATATTATTGTTATACTTTTACAATTTTAATACATATCTCAGTAACTCCTGAGGTTATGCGCGGCATATAATTAAGCCACCGCTTTAATAGTTTTTAAATAACAATAGAAGTCTTTTAAATAGATTATTTTTTTTGTTGGTTAGTAATTTCTATTTATTTTAAACCTTGTATGATTCTAAACTTTTTAATTTGTTTTTTATTTATGTTTTTTTAAATTAAAATAAAATTTTAATTGATCTTTAATTTTTATGTGCATTTTTTTCATATTTTAAATTTTTTAAAAAATTGACCATAAACCCGTGTTACGGGGTATATGGTGCGAGGGTAAAATGAGGATATGACAAATATAATATATCTGAATCTGAACTGAGGGGCATCTCGTAATAAAATTGAAACCTCAGGGGTATATCGTAATGAAAATAAAACCTTAGGGGTATATCGTAAAAAAAATGAAATCTCAAGAGTATCTCGTGATGAAAATGAAACCTCGGGGTATCTCGTAAAATTCGCTCAAAGCTCGAGGGTATATCGTGAAATTTCCCTAAATACAAACTTTCCATTTTGGCATACAATTGGTTAACTTTCGGAACGCATAATGGTCTAAACCATTCTGAAGGCGATATCATACTATAAACTATTTTGAATTCAATAGTGTTCGGTCAAACTCACTCTAATAAGGTCAGTTAATTACTGTACTTGTCTGCATAACTATGCGTGAAGGGCCCGTAGCTGCCGTTTGTGGTTAGTAGTTAGTACAGATTCCAAGGAGTGGTCAGGCTGCTAAAAACTCTTGGGTGGGTATTTGTCGGCTGCTGAAATTTATGTGATATGTAAATAAAAAATCAGACATGTATATCTTTTAGATAAATTGAAAATTTATTTGTGTATGCTTTTTCGTGATACACTGGTTTATTTATTAATAGTGAATCATTATTCTGAACAAACAAAGTTTTTGGAACTAACACTATTAATTATTGTTTTTATATTACTGTTTGTGATGAAAATTTTAAATCTTAAAATTTATAAATATATTCACAATTGATTTTTTTGAAAGATTTTGTTTAAATAATAATAATATTACCAATTCTTTCTTTTTATATTTTAAAAGTTAAAAGTTACTTAAATTAAAATTATGTTATTTTGTGAGCAGCCAACTCACCAATCCATTTAGGGTCATATGGGGGCCCTGGCCGCTTCATCAAACATTGTTCTTATCTTTTTTTTTAAAAAAACATTGTTCTTCTTGTGAGCGTTTTTAGCTACTTAATTATTAACGGGACTGATTTGATTGTTCCATAGCTTGTCATAATTATGTTCTTAATATATTAATGTGAAATGTACGTTATGGGAATATATGACAGTCGATCAAGAAGGTAAGTTTTTCTCCTTTTAAGCTAAACTATATAGTACATAATGCTAGAGACAGCTAGCAGTAGTATTTACTACCATAAAAGACAAACGCGTGTATATATGTATATATCTTTTAGTATATGTCATCTTCTTTAGTTATAGTAGCTTGATTAAGAAGTCGACTGAATGTGTTCCAATGAAAGTTGCTACTCTCTGATCCAACTAGCCGTTCGTCTTAATTAACTTTCCTAAAACATGAACATTATATGACAAAATAAAAGACCATTAATCACCACTATAAAACTACATGAACCCATCTTCCATTTCTCTTCATCTACTAACCATCTCTCCTTTTCCATTCACTCTTTATCTTAGATATATAGACAAGTGTGACCATTCCATCTCCAGTAATAAAATCGATCAATGGCAAAGGATCACCATCCTGGAAAGAATCCTGCAGACAAAATCACTGATCAGAAGTAAAGGATAAAGAAATTGGCGTAAGGTTTACGCTTGTAACTACTGTAAGAAACATTTCTATTCATCTCAAGCTTTAGGTGGGCACCAGAATGCTCACAAGAATGAAAGAGCCATAGACAAGATTAGAACCGTTTTGGACTTTCGTCATCATCCTTATTCCTACCCTTACAGTTCATTTGGACCGATGCCGGTGCTTGTAATTCCTCAGTAGTAGTTGGACCCAGTAATACAGTCAGTAGTAGAGCAAAGTTTTTTGACTTTGGTCTATGGCAGCCCTGTAAACCCAACCCACCACCAGCCAACCACACATGCTGTCTCAGTGGTCTTTGTGGAAGAAACATTCTCATTACTAAGTCATCCTCCCATAGGGAAGTAGTACCCTTCCTACCCTTCTGCAACAACAACTCATCACCTCTAGAAGATAGTCATCATCATCCAGATGGTTTCAATTACATAGGCAGTACTAATATTGATAATGATCTCCGGTTCTCTTCCAAGGGCATGACTAGGGCTGACCTGTCACTGGAGAGTTCTAGGGTTCAGAGTGGTAGATCAGAGGCCAACACGGATGCGGCTGCAGTGATTTCAATCCTGTCAGATGAAGATGCTAGCTACGTGAGAGGTGGGATCAGTAGCGGTATCAATCTTGGAGTTGGTCTCAGGTTGGAGGAAAGTGATGAGGATAATGAAGAAGAATCAGATCATGATTTGACCCTTAAGCTTTGAGAGTTTTGATCATGGAATTTATATTGCTAGCTAGCTGGAGAATAAAGAGTATGTAAGAATAGTATAGTATCACAATTAGTGATCATCTGCATTCCAGTTTGGATCCTGATATTGTTATCCGCATGTGCTTAGAATGATTCAGATCTTAGTCTCGTCAACCGGAACGCTTCGGGAATGGAGGAAAGTCTTTTATTGTTATCTCCTCCATCAGAAAGTAAGGTGGGCTCAAGCCGTCCTAACTCGTGAGTAGAAGGTTGCTGCTGCAGCCGAACTTGCATGCATTTTTGGCAACCTTGACACTCTCAAAGCTCACCCATCATCTGTTTCCTCATCTAGACTCCAGTTATTATCAAGCAGGAGACTGCGTCGAAGAGATCGTTTGAACGCTTTTTTGTTGTTTTCTTATTCTGTTATAATTAGTATCAACTTTTCCTGTTTTGCTCTACTAGGCGGAAAGGCTTTTAACCCATAGTACTGCTTTGTAACTGGTTTTCACCACAAATTATCAAAAAATCTGCATTCCAGTTGATGAGAAAACAAATTAAGAAGTTTGAGTTTAGTTAATCGATCAAAGCTTGTTGTGTGTTCAGTTTTTAATTAGTGGATCGAGTTGTTGGTATCTGAACTCTAAGCTTACAACCCAGTTCAATACTAGAAAGTAGCGAGACTGTAAAATTGGTTTGACCAGACATAATTGATCGACTTACCAACCGGAAATGATACACTTAACATCACATTCCAATTAGAATTCGACCTAATTAAGAAACACATGACATGCACTTGATACAACACACAAGATCAAGAGCTCACAATTAACATGGTAGAAGAAGAGCCGATATTAAAACATGATCCAGTTATACTGATTTACAACTGATTGATCCTAACACCACATATGTTAGGGGTCGAACCCGTCACCCTTAATTTTCAAATGTATGTATGAACGTTTTAGGATTAATCAATTAATTCATACCTAATTGACAATATACTTCCTTTAATTACATGTAACCTAATGACTGACAACTGGGTCAACGCTCTCTTGTCTCTCAATCAAATTGTCCAAAGAGAACTCCCTCGCGCCTCTTCAAATTCCTGATCTCAAACGTCTTTCCAAAATTGGCAACTATATGCATGTATGTACTATATATATGAATGAATAAATGAATGAAGATCTCGTTCACACATGTACACACACACTTTATATGTATCGGATTTAATCAATTAATCTTGCCAGCTATACATTCATTCAACCCCCCTTGATCATCATCATCTTCTCTCCCCCTGACCCTTCTCCTTCCCTTTTCTCTTTAAACTATCTTCGCGGATATTTCCACCACAAGAAGGAAAGGATCGAGAGTCCTCCTCCATGGCTCCAAACAAGAAAGAATCTCGGAAGAAACCAATAACTGAGATCGTAAGTCCAGTATACGCCAAGAATTACACTTGCAAGTACTGTGGGATGAACTTCCCAACCTCTAATGCTTTGGGTGGTCACCAGAATAGTCATCCCCATCGGAAGGATAAGGCTGCTGATGATACTGAGATTATTACTGTTGTTACTCCTGATACTGCAGCTAAAATCCAAAGTTCGTCGGAAATTACCCTAGTTTATTCTCCTTACTTCTTCTTCGGCACACCAACTGCCCTACAAACCGCCATCAATAACTTTGATATCCTGAGTAGTTCTACAGTCCATAAACCCGCTCATCACTATGAATATGCTCCGGTAACATCCAACCTATTTGAGATCAGTGAAAATGGAACCGACTTTTGCAGGCTGCAGGGCTGGAGCCCTAGTGGTACGTACCATTTTACTGCCCACCATTCTCAAAGCTTCTTCATTATCCTCAACCAACCACAGTCTTTTTTATCGATCTAGATTTGCTTTCAAGCGAGGCGGACCGGTCGACGATTAATATACTAAATGATCGATGATGATTAGTTATAAAATGTTACTATAGGGCAATCTTCTTCTGTGTTCACAGGTGCGGCTGCCACTCAAAATGCTACTGGGGTGGACTTCACCGCCTCCTCCATCATGGCGACCGGCGGCAATCAGTTGTTTTTGCAAGGTAAGGAGAACAATGACATGCACAAGGAGGAGGATCTGGATTTGTCGCTCAAGCTTTGAATGATTATGATCGCGCTAGCTCTTTTAAATGATTTTGATCTAGTACGTACGTATATTACTAGCTAGTTGTCAAAGGAAATGAAGTATAATTCAGATTCATTGAGAAAACTAGCAAAACTGAGAGTATTTTAATATGTGTAGAATATAGAATATTGTTTACACCGCCCCACTCTCTGTTATATTATCCGACATTCAGAGATATGTACACTATGTATTTATATAGAAAGAGTAAAGAGATCCCTATGACTATAAAACAACTAACGGTAACATACTAACTGAACTAACTGAACAATTACATATACCAACACCCCCTCTCAAGTCCAGCTTGCTTCAGCAAGTTGATCTTGCATCAGATAAAGACCAACATCTTTAAGAATCTGTATAATTTTTGCCCGTTAGTGGCTTTGTCAAGAAATCAGCAATCTGATTTTTGTTGGAAATATGCGGAACTGATATCAACCCTTCTTGAATTTGTTCTTGTTGAAGTTGTGATGGCATATCTTTTTTTTTTTTTAAAAAAGAGAGGGTAATGTTATATATAAATAGAAGAGTTTATACAAAAGGGATATATAGAGGGTCTATATATCGGATTCTAAGGGATATACAAGACTGCTAACGGGAATGAGGATATACAAAAACTCCCCTAGCACCATACAAAAAGACCAAAAAGCTTTCAAGCACCATATGAGGTACTCTGGGAGGGGGAAGGAAAAACCCCAAGTCAAAAGAGATGAAACTATGAGCGTAGTACTTTGTCTAGCCAGTCAAGATCCTTTGTGGTGTGTCCCATCTTCAACCCAATGGTAGCTTTCGTAGCGGCTTTGATGTCCGATATGACGAAGTCGGGGTCTCTGGCAAGGTTGGCCATGGCACGCTTGCATCTCTCAATCCATATGTAGTAGACGACGTTGCACTAGTACAAAAATGACCTATTTCAGCGCCCCTATCTCGGCGGTTATGACTAGGAACCGCCGAGATAGGTCCTCCGTAATTTTTTTTAAAAAAAAATAACATCTATTTGGTAGTCTATTTCGGCGGTTGTGACTAGGAACCGCCGAAATAGATTTTTTTTTATT
>CM041776.1:267719445-267893655 GCA_023374045.1 Limonium bicolor
GTACTAGTGTTGGCTATGGTTGCTTTCCTCACCATGTCAATCAGACGGTTCCTTTTGCAGTAGCGGGTGATCCAACACACATAGCTGTGGAGGCTCGTTCGATTGGTGGGATGCCAAGCCAATCACAGATGTTCCATCAGACTCTGCTTGAGTACGTGCATTCAAAAAAGAGATGGTTCCTAGTCTCTGGATCGTGCTCGCAGAGCCAGCATCGGTTAGCAAGACAAATGCCCCAGGATTGGAGCTTATCACAAGTCTTTAGCCTACCACGAAGAGTAATCCATAACATGAATTTGGCTTTGGGGATGGACCATGTTCTCCAACAAATGTTATACCATGGGAAGGGTCTGGAGGGGGTAGAAACATCCTTGTAGAACCAGTTAACCCTAGGGTGTGAAGGGTAGGAAGAGAGGAGCGACGAGGCATCAGTGGTGGATCCACATTGTTTGATTGCAGACTGTATATCGTGAGTGGTTGGAACTGGTGTAATTAAAACAAATGAAAACGAAATTAAAAACTCAAAATACCTTACGGGCTGCAACAAATCCCGGTCGCAGTAGTATAGTAAAGTGGAGGCGACCGGATATCGAACCAGTAGTATAGTAATATTCTAGCCTAGCATATTAAATAGATAAACAGAAACAAGAGTAGTAGAAATCATCGACTCCTGGATTTGTTCTGCTATTTGTATACGTAGGACTAGAGGTGGATATGGTGGAATGAAAAGAAAACAAAATGGAGAAGACGAGAGAAGAGAAATGGGATGAACGTGTGATTTGTGGTGTAGTGGATCGATGATGAATAGATTCGGTCCCCTTATGATGAAGAAGCAGTGGGTTTATATAGAAGAAAGAAGGGGGGAAGATAGAACTGGAACACGCGTGAGTAATTTAAGGTGTGTGGCGGCGCCTGATATTGCTGAAGGGAGTAGATAGATGTGTTTGTAGGCGCCGAAAGAAATCAGTCGCGTCGATTTCTAGATCTGGGTTGTATATTTACACACGTCCTTGTTTGTGTCCTTGATAAATCCTCGGATGTCTCTATCTGTGTCTTGTCCGCCCTTTTCTCCACGGACGCGCCACGAACAAGTCTGAGTCTTGTCCGCCCTTTTATCCACGGACGGGCCACGGTTATGTGTGTCTTCTCCTTGCGTCCGTGTCTTGTCCGCCCTTAAAAGGCCGGACGTCTCTAACCATCGACCCTCAGTCTTGTCCGCCCAAATATCCACGGATGGGCCACGGTCTTCTTTGCGTCCGTGTTTTGTCCGCCTTTAAAAGGCCGGACGTCTCTATCCTGTCCGGGGTTTTGTCCGCCCAAATATGGCCGGACGTGACTAAGTTCCGTGTCGTTTTTAATCCCCGTTTGTTTCTTCCGAAAGCCTATGAGATTATATATCTATTTGTATGGCTTTTCCTACATTTAACACATATAATACATTAGTTAATATCAAAACATAATTCTAGGAAAAACGAAAGATAAGTGAGAAACATTACTTAAAATGCTGCAAATTATAAGGTGATTAAACCTTAATAAGTCTATATGTTTTGCACTTATCAAACTTCCTCACACTTAAGCTTTTGCTTGTCCTCAAGCAAATAAGGAGTGTAACTATCTCTAAGCCGTAGTATAAAACAAGATTAAATAAGTGTAGAAGGGAATTAGACAAAGTGACAATTGAAATAATAATTTTGCTCTCAGGAGTAGGTGTTTGCAAAAAGTGAAATAGAGCAATTTTATAAAAGCATAGAAAAACTAGATTGCAGAAAACAAGTTAGATTAGCCTGGGATTTTCCTCCAATTTCAATCTTCTAACCCGGGATGACAAGGGGTGTGAAGTAATGCCTTATTCTGCAGTACCTTTCAACACGACGTACTCATGTTTATAAATAAAAATTGCAATCTATTGCTTTCATTTTTTTATGCAGAAATGTATATACTAAACAAACATTTTTTTTCACATAATTATATTGCATTATTTTTCTGTACCCCAGACTTTTCTCTCTATCCTTGTAGCGGTGTTGGGTCTTCTATCCCAGATCACGAGACCTTAGGTAGATAGGTGTTAAGGCACCCCGGAGGACTTAATAACCGGATAGACGAGGCCTGTTTTTGGTTTAGAAAAATTTATAAACAGCGGAGTACCTTGTCTTTATCCTTTTCTTCCCTAGCTTTCCAATCATTTCCATAATCCCAAGCTAAGGTAAATTGGTTTTTACAATTAGCAGATCTACCGTATTTTCAGTGAAAATAGAGTATTTTGATTAAAAATAATTTTATACAAACTCCTTTAAACAAAACGACTCTTTCAGTTGTCACTTGGCTTAATTTCAAACACTTCTACAATTATTTTATCTCATTTTTTTTCAAAATGTTGGCAATTAGAGTAGCAAAAAGCGAGTGTGGCATTAACGAACAACTGACATATTTTCAGGGAAAGGTCTCTACTTCCTCACACTTGAGAGGAGCAATGTCCTCATTGTTCAAAATAAATTCAAGAAAAGGACCTTTCAAAATATGCCAGACTCATGAAAGCATAGAAAAACTAGATTGCAGAAAACAAGTTAGATTAGTCTGGGATTTTCCTCCAATTTCAATCTTCTAACCCGGGATGACAAGGGGTGTGAAGTAATGCCTTATTCCGCAGTACCTTTCAACACCACGTACTCATGTTTATAAATAAAAATTGTAATTTATTGCTTTCATTTTTTTATGCAGAAATGTATATACTAAACAAACATTTTTTTTTCACATAATTATATTGCATTATTTTTCTGTACCCCAGACTTTTCTCTCTATCCTTGTAGCGGTGTTGGGTCTTCTATCCCAGATCACGAGACCTTAGGTAGATAGGTGTTAAGGCACCCCGGAGGACTTAATAACCGGATAGACGAGGCCTGTTTTTGGTTTAGAAAAATTTATAAACAGCGAAGTACCTTGTCTTTATCCTTTTCTTCCCTAGCTTTCCAATCATTTCCATAATCCCAAGCTAAGCTAAATTGGTTTTTACAATTAGCAGATCTACCGTATTTTCAGTGAAAATAGAGTATTTTGATTAAAAATAATTTTATACAAACTCCTTTAAACAAAACGACTCTTTCAGTTGTCACTTGGCTTAATTTCAAACACTTCTACAATTATTTTATCTCATTTTTTTTCAAAATGTTGGCAATTAGAGTAGCAAAAAGCGAGTGTGGCATTAACGAACAACTGACATATTTTCAGGGAAAGGTCTCTACTTCCTCACACTTGAGAGGAGCAATGTCCTCATTGTTCAAAATAAATTCAAGAAAAGGACCTTTCAAAATATGCCAGACTCATGAAGGATTAAATTTTTAATAAAGAAGTTTAACCTAAAATAGGTTGAACATTAATATAATAAAGAAGGAACTGAGACTCCCCTTGTATCGTAGATTGAGGAAGGTGCCCTTCCTCACACTTAAAGCTTTGGTAGGGGTGACACGTTCCTCACACTTAAGTTCACGCAAGTGTCTAACCGGGAAGATATCAAAATTGCAGAACAACTGTATAGCCAGCAGAACTCAAGTGGCACCATAAATAGCATGTAAAATACATAAAATAAATGCATTAGTAAGAAAAATATAAGATGTAGATGGAGTAAGATGAAATACATAAATAAAAATGCACTGCATAAAATAAAAGCATTAGCAAGAAAATAAAAGTGATCTATTACCTCCTGATTACAAAAAGTAAGATAAGATTAAAACAGTACGAGTTTTACAATAAGTTAGTGAACAAGAGAGATATATAAAACTAAATAAAAGGAAAGAAAGATCACTGTGGTGGCTGCTTGAGCTGCTGCAGTCCCTGGCCTATCTGAGCGAGGAGATGTTGTATGAGCTGAGCCATGCGCTCCTGCTGCTCATTCGACCGTGAAAGCTGTTGAGCTGTCTGTGCATGCAAATCCTCACTCTGGTCTAAGCGCTCTGTCATCTTGTCTGGGCCTCGCGGAGCGCAGTCTGCTCAGCCACCCTCTGCTGTGTCTGCTCAAAGCTCTCAAACCGCTGGTGCATCTGCTGCTGCATCTGATGGAAGGCCTGAAACTGGGTCTGCAACTCTGACGGGATAGGAGGTATCGGAACAGGAGCTGGAGCCTGCATGACGGTGGTCGTCGGCTCGTAGGGCTTAGCTCCCTGTGCTGTGGAAGGTGGCTCGGGATCAGCTGAAGGTGTAGCTCCTGTAGAAGGCCCTGCTACAGTGGAGGAACCGGTGGAAGACTGGCCAGTGCGACCTCTGATCCAGGTACCGTCATCTAAACGCATGAAGCCCCAGCGTCTCACAGTCTGCAATGTGACTGGGCGCTCTCCCGTCCGGACCTCTAATCCCTGTGTGGCACCCTCTGGAAGGACAGAGCAAAGGTGGTGCTGGATGAAGAAGGGAAAAATAGGTGTGATCTTCTTCTTCTTCGTCCGAAGATAGTACACCACCTTAAGTAGCTGGCTGAACATGATGTATGGAATAGAGACGCGCTGAGCGGGTGGAGATGGCGAGAGGAAGTAGTCCAATAAAGCGCAATCCTCATCAGAAGCATCGATCGCGGTATGGGGCCGGATCTGATGACTAAGGATCTCTAAGAGTAGTCTCTGTAGCATGGTGGGGAAACTCGTGAAAGGGAGGACATCCTTGTCCTCCTCCCCTCTACGTCGGGTCGTCCGACCTACATCCTGGAGCCACCTCGCCTTTGATCTGTACAGGTGATCCTCTGTAAATCCTCTAATATGGTCTGGGCTAACCGGCATCTGCAGTATAGTGGAGAAGGTCTCTGGTGTGATCTCGACGGGGAGATGGCGGATGAAAGAAGTAACCCTCTGGTTACCCGCCTGGGCATTCGCGTAGAACTCTCTGACCATGACTGGAAGGAAGAGTCTCTCGCCCATGTTTAGGATCCGTGAAAGTCCCAAACTAGCAAACAGGGTGTCCACCCTTGTGGCCTCGATCACATCCGGCGCTATTCGCCTCTCCATCACAAAATCCTTACCCTGATCATACTAGGCACGAGCCTCCGCTGAAATAAAACCATCATCCCGAAGAGTCGGCTGGGGAGGAGGTGCAGAAGAGGACGCACCGGGGCAATTGCCCCTAGTAGTACCAGAGTGTCCACCACGAGTGCGAACCATACTAATAAATTGTGAAATTAAGAGGTAAATAAACAATAACAGCATAAAAATTAAATTAATATCAAACAGAGCACTACG
This sequence comes from Limonium bicolor, assembly GCA_023374045.1. Classification (NCBI taxonomy): domain Eukaryota; kingdom Viridiplantae; phylum Streptophyta; class Magnoliopsida; order Caryophyllales; family Plumbaginaceae; genus Limonium; species Limonium bicolor. The sequence goes on from CM041776.1 coordinate 267,724,659, forward strand.
ATGCACCGGAAAAACAACTTAGAATTTTTTTTTAATAATTTTTTTATATATATATACACGTCCGGGTCTGGGGGCACGGACGCTGGGCCGGACGCCAGCCCGGACGCAGCGAAGAACCCTAAATCGACGGGTTGCCAACCGCGTTTACAGATTTCATCCAAATTTCACACAGAATCAAAATTTTTCGCATTTCAACCATCTAATTAACATCACACTTCCAAAATAACAACCAAATCCATCCTTAATCTACATAAATTTGAATCAAAAATCGCAAGACATGAAAAACCTGTTTTGAAGATTGGTTTCGGTTTGAAATTGGAAGAAAATCGCGGGCGAGGTCTGGGCTGTGGCGGTGCGGCGGCGTCGGAGTTGCTGCTGTGGTTACGCGTCGTCGCCGGTGGTGGAGCGGTTTTAGCGGGGTGGTGGTGCTGGTTGTGTCGGCAGTGTGGTGGTGACTGACGTCGGGATTGAGAGGAAGAAGTAGAAGAAATAAAATCTGGAACCAGAAATTTTTTTTAATGCTCTGTGTGCGTCCGCTCTTCGTCCGTGCCAATAAGGGCGGACGCTTTGCTTCTTTTTTTTGTGTCCGGCTTGCGTCCGGTCTTATATGGCCGGACGTGAGCTACGTTTCTTTTTTTCTTTTTTTTTTAATAAATAAGCAGTTCCGCCTTTGTGTCCGTCTTTTAAAGGCCACACGCCTAAACTACATTTTTTTATTTTGATTTGTGTAAATAAACCGAAAACAATGAAACAAAAAGAAATAAAAATAAATGCAGTAAATAATTAAAAGAAAAAGGGCAGAATTTAAATGACAAGGGAATTTACTTGACAATAAAATAAGGAACTGGAATTTAAATGACAGAATTTAAATGTTAGGAATTAGATGACAGAATTTAAATGACAGAATTTAAATGTTAGGAATTAGATTACTGAAATTAAATGTTAGAAGTTAGATTACTGAAATTAAATGTTAGAAGTTAGATTACTGAAATTAAATGTTAGAAGTTAGATTACTGAAAAGTAAATGACTGGGAATTTAAATGATAGAAATTAGTATAAACAACAAACATAATAATATAAACAAAATATAATAGATAATTAATATAAACAACAAACAAAATAATATAGACAAAATATTCTAATATAGCAAGTGAATTATCCGGGGTTTAGGGACTAGAATAAATCTAGTCCCCGGCAACGGCGCCATTTTGCAGACTGTATATTGTGAGTGGTTGGAACTGGTGTAATTAAAACAAATGAAAAAGAAATTAAAAACTCAAAATACCTTACGGGTTACAAACAAATCCCGGTCGCAGTAGTATAGTAAAGTGGAGGCGACCGATATCGAACCGTGGGACTAAGGGGAATTATCTAATTCCTAAGCGGTGTCACAAAGAGGGGGATTAATTGACTTGTTTAAAAAATAAAAAGGAAAGATAAAATAAACTAAGTAAAAGGTAAATTAAATGGGACTCTGGGTTCAGGTTAATATAATCTGCTCTTTTATGCTATGTCTACTACCGGTTTAATTATAATAGTTTGGCAAAATTCCTCTTATTATCTTAAGGACTAAATCATAGACTCAAAAGAACTCGTTTACCAGAAAATGTTCGGTCTAATCTAGATTCGAGCAAAACACATGTAAACGGACGGTTTAAATATGAGAAATTATATTTGCATCTGAAAATACTAACTTATCAAAATAAGCTTTCTCCAGATTTACGGCTTAATTAACCTATCTATTTATCACGGGTCTGATCAAAATAGATTTAGTAAAGCATTTTAATAAACTCATGTAATTTATTAAAAAGGCGAGAGATAAGCTTTAATCGTAACAAACTGTATTAAAACTAAACTGATAAAATATATTGCATAATTAATACAAACACATAATAACCATTCCCAGAGTATATATATTCTAGCCTAGCATATTAAATAGATAAACAGAAACAAGAGTAGTAGAAATCATCGACTCCTGGATTTGTTCTGCTATTTGTATACGTAGGACTAGAGGTGGATATGGTGGAATGAAAAGAAAACAAAATGGAGAAGACGGGAGAAGAGAAATGGGATGAACGTGTGATTTGTGGTGTAGTGGATCGATGATGGATAGATTCGGTCCCCTTCTGATGAAGAAGCAGTGGGTTTATATAGAAGAAAGGAGGGGGAAGAAGACAGAACTGGAACACGCGTGAGTAATTTAAGGTGTGTGGCGGCGCCTGATATTGCTGAAGGGAGTAGATAGATGTGTTTGTAGGCGCCGAAAGAAATCAGTCGCGTCGATTTCTGGATCTGGGTTGTATATTTACCCACGTCCTTGTTTGTGTCCTTGATAAATCCTCGGATGTCTCTATCTGTGTCTTGTCCGCCCTTTTCTCCACGGACGCGCCACGAACAAGTCTGAGTCTTGTCCGCTTTTATCCACGGATGGGCCACGGTTGTGTGTGTCTTCTCCTTGCGCCCGTGTCTTGTCCGCCCTTAAAAGGCCGGACGTCTCTAACCATTGACCCTCAGTCTTGTCCGCCCAAATATCCACGGACGGGCCACGGTCTTCTTTGCGTCCGTGTTTTGTCCGCCTTTAAAAGGCCGGACGTCTCTATCCTGTCCGCGATTTTGTCCGCCCAAATATGGCCGGACGTGACTAAGTTCTGTGTCGTTTTTAATCCCCGTTTGTTTCTTCCAAAAGCTTATGAGATTATATATCTATTTGTATGGCTTTTCCTACATTTAACACATATAATACATTAGTTAATATCAAAACATAATTCTAGGAAAAACGAAAGATAAGTGAGAAACATTACTTAAAATGCTGCAAATTATAAGGTGATTAAACCTTAATAAGTCTATATGTTTTGCACTTATCATTGATCCACCAGTCTCTAGCGTGTAGGATGGATTTCCAAGTCCAGGGGTCATTACCTTTAGCTGTGGTTGTCTATAGGTCGTGACCAGCCAGGAAATGGTTGTGGATCCACTTAATCCATAAACGGTCAGGGTTAGTAGGGATGCCAGAGATAGTTTTAAGCATGAAGCACATGTTCCATTTGTGGATATCCTTAAGCCCCAGCCCGTCGTTTTTCTTGGTGGTCGAGATGGAATCCCAGGCAACCAGGCAAGAGGGGTTGAAGTCAGTGTCCCCGGACCATAAGAAGGAGTGAAGCTTCCTGGTAACGCTTTTGATGATATCTTTTGGTATTGAAATGGAGGAGGCCCAAAAGCCAATGATGCCAAATAGGACGCTTTGGATGAGAGAGAGAAAACCCGCAAAAGAAAGAGATTTATTACCCCATGAGGATATGGTCTTGTGTATATTGTCGATGAAGGGGTTGAAATCGGAAGATTTGGGTTTCCTAGCAGTGATCGGGATGCCAAGATATCAAAATGGGAAGGCCCCGAGAGTGAACCCAGTGGACTGAAGGATAGAGTCAGATTGCGGGGGCCTAACGCCTCCAAGAAAAATACTAGACTTGGAAGGGTTGAGATTAAGCCCCGAGGCGTCAGAGAAGAGTTTTACCTGACTAAGCATACGGGAGATGGATGCCTCATCTCCTTTACTAAATAGCAGGGCATCATCTGCAAAGAACAGGTGGGATAGGCGCAGCGCCTTGCATAATGGATGATAGCAAAAGGTCGGGTCATGGTGTAGTTGGTTCAAGAGGCGAGAGAGCATGTCCATTACCACGACAAAAAGATAGGGGGAAAGGGGGTCTCCTTGGCGAAGCCCCCTTTCACCCCTGAAGAAGCCTGATGGGGAACCATTTATATTAATTGAGAACGAAGCAGTGGTGACGCATTGCATGATCCAATTAACCAAGATCGGTGGGAGATTAAGAAAGTGGAGAGTGTCCTAGAGGAAAGTCCAGTCAACGGTGTCAAAAGCTTTCCTGATGTCCATCTTCATCATGCACCGCGAAGAGATGTTACATCTTTGGTAGTTTTTCATCAGGCGTGAGCATAGTTGGATGTTATCTAAGATAATGTGACCCTTGATGAAAGCCCCCTGGTTTTCATTAATAAGGGAGGGAAGAGCACATTTGAGCCTATCCGCCAGGATTTTTTATGATTTTATAGAGAATGTTACAGCAGGAGATGGGTCTGAAGTCTCTAGGGTGGGACGCACATTCATATTTTGGGATAAGGGTGATGAGCGTTGAGTTGATTTCCTTTAGTATCCTGCCACTATGAAAGAAACCTTTTATAGCCCAACACACGACCTCCCGGATGATGTCCCAGGCAGCTTTGAAGAACTTTCCTGAGTAGCCATCAGGACCCGGGATTTATCATCACCAATGGAGTGGAGGTGATTTAATCTCATGGTTGCTTACAGGACGGTGAGCTCAGTCCACCTGGAGAAGTCAAGGGTGTGCGAGCTATCTAGCTGGAGATCCGAGAACGAGCAGGGGAGAGAGGTCCTAGATCCAAGGGAGCTTTTGAAGTGGGCCACTAGGAAGTCCTTAATGTTGTGTTCTGCATGTTCAGAATTTTCAGAAGTTTGAGGCGTTGAGTATGAATTTTGTTTCATGTTTATGATTCTCTGTATGTGTTGTGTTTTCTTTCTGATTTTCACAAGAAAAATCATCATCATCAGAAAACATAATGAGGTAAGTTATCAGAATAATTATTATAAAAAAACTACTGGAATTATGATCAGAAAATGATTCAGGTAGGGTTGTAGTTTTAAAGGGAAAAACGTATTCATGAAAAATTACATCTTTAAAAACAATGATTTTGTGATCAGATAAACGAAGGAGTTTATATCCTTTTTGATGTTCAGAAACCCCTAAATGAACACAGGCTGCTGATTTGGAATCAGACTTACCCTTGTTAGTACCAAGAATAAGAGCATAAGATAAACAACCATAAACTTTCATAGAATTATAGTCTGGTTGTTTATTATATTGTTTTTCATATGGGGTTTTTCCTTGTAGAGTGGTACTAGGTAAGTGATTGATAATTTGAGTTGCAGCCAATAATACATTCACCCCAGAAAGTTAGAGGTACATTTGATGTGAATAATCAAGCTCTAACAGTTTCCATCAAATATATGTTTCCGCTCAACAATCCAATTTTGTTGAGGAGTACGAGAGGAAGATGTTTGATGGATTATTCCAAGAGCATTATAAAATTCTTTCCCTTCAGCTGGTCCCCTTAATTCCATGGCATTGTTAGATTGTCTATTAATTAGTTATAAAATATTTAATGAATCTAAAGGCTTCTGATTTAGTTTCCGGCAATTTAACCCATAAGGCCCCAGTGTTATCATTTACAATACTGAGAAAATATCTTTGATTATCATAGGTGGTTTCACGAAATGGTCCACATATGTCTAATCTAGGGAATGGAGTCTATGGTTCTTGGCACACTGACAAGAGGAAATTGTTTGGTATAGTTTTTCTGTGAATTATTTGCATCTTGTGTTCTTTTTTCAAAGGGGCATGACCAGGTATATTAGGCCATAACATAATATCATTATGCAAAGAAAGACAAGAATCTTATGAGGAACAAATATGTTTTTACAATCATTATTATATAAGAAATAATATATGTTCCTAGAATCAAAAACATTCAATCCCTTGTACTCTACACGTCTTGGACTTAAGATCCTACAGATGACAAGTATTTGCGCAAGCAAGTAAGCAAGCATCACCTTGTATCAGCAATTTTCTAACTGATATAAGATAAACTTAAAAATAGGGACATATAAAACATGTTTTAGTTTAAGAAATTTAATCAAAGAAACATTGCCATATCCAGAATTTTCCCTAAATGCCCATCAGGCATGGTAACAGTAAGGTCACAGGATACAAGTTCCTTTTTATCAAACAATTTTTGTCACCGCAAACATGATCAGTTGCACCACTATCTATACCAATTGTTTTTCCGGATTCAGAAAAACAAAATAAGAGATTTTATCAAGTGAAGATGTTTAGGTAAAATTTGGAAAGTACTGCAAACTTGTTGTAATCAGTTTCTATTGCACCAATTGAATGTTGAAGGTAGTTGCTTAGTGTTGCAAGTTGTTATGAAGAAAGGCCTGTGACTGGCGTGGTTTTGCCCTTGATGTATTTGGTTAATGCATCCAGTTGATTCTTGTCAAAACCTGGTATTGTAACTTCTCCTTCTGGGTACGTGGAAGGTTCACTAGAGAACACACCGGAGAGAGCCTTCCGTTCCTTTACTGGATTTTTCCAGTAGCTTGGGAAGACTCCTTTAACCCAGTAGCAATCATTGTAGCTGTACTGTTCTTCTTGCAATGAGAGCACTTAAGGTTCTTTGTCTTGTCTCTTCTTGCTCCCTTGAGCTTCATTTCTTGTCCGAAGGGTTTATTACCAGTATTTGTGAAGGCTAGGTTTTCGCTATCAAATTTTATGTTCTTCTGAGCTTCTTTTTTATTGTCTTCTTGACGAACCATTGAATAAATGTTGTCAATGGTGGGAAGAGGTGAAAGCATCAAAATGTTGTTGCAGAGACTTGAAAATGTCATTTAACCCCATTAAAAAATCTAGGGTTTGGCCCCTTTTGTAGAGGTTAAGGAAGTGGTTGGCTGTTCCACAAGTGCAGGCTGGAAAATCGAGCATGTGTCGTTGTTCGTTCCGAATTTTCGTCCACCTGGTGTAGTACTCGTTAACAGAATTAGATCCTTGAATAATTTGTTACGCTTCTTGTCTGAGAGAGTAGAGGTGAATGCTTTAAGATTCTTTAAATCTCTTGCAGAGATTAGTCCATATCTCTTGTGCTGTCGAAAAGTACATCACACTTTTACGGATCGACTCATCCAATGCCGCAAACTACCAACCCATCACAAGACCATTAGCCTTTTCCCAGCTTCGGAGCTTCGCGCCGGTGTAATTGCTTCTTTTTGTTGTTTCATCTATAAACCCTAACTTGGATTTTGATCACAACCCTTCCATGAATGCTATCTTCCACTGACTGAAGTCTGACCCATTAAGCTTGTGAGCTAGGGTTAGGGTTGGACTCTCAGACGGGTGAACATAGAGCAAATCATCCTTGGAGTCGGTTGTAGTGATGTAATCATCCTCGTTGCCGGATTTGCAAGATTCTACCCCTATTTTCCCATTGCTCTTTTCTTGCTCTTTGGTGGCCATGGGCGAAAATCAAGGGATCTTGGTTATCGAAGTGAAACCAAGACTGTGAAGGAGGAAAATCGAATCAAACAGATAAGAACTGTTGATCGATGGAGAAACAAAGATATTTTTGTGTTTGGTGTTATTGGAGAAATGCGGAAGAACGTAGAGGATTTGTTTATGGTGTAATTCATTTATAGCTTCTTTGCACTCGACAAGACTAGAAAACTACGAGTATTTTATTATGTGTAGAATATATAATATATTGTATTGTTTACAAAGGACCACTCTCTGTTATATTCTCCGCTATTCAGAGATCCCTAGGACATATATCAACATTCAATATATAAACTTTAGGGAAAATTACATTCTCCACCCATGACGTTTGACAAAATTAGACACCCCACCCTCGAGGTTTAAAAAATTACTTTCCCCGCCCATGTGGTTTCCCCTTTTTTACATCCAACAACTTTTATAATTTTCATTCAACTTAGAAGATGCTTAAATGTTGTCCAACTTTGATGAAAACTTTACATGAATGATGCAAAAGTGTTATATTTTGGTCTAGTGCCAAATTCAAAAAAATTTAAGCTCACATGTGACATGTGGGACCCAATGAACACACGTTCACTTGTCACATGTTTTATTAGGGCCCATGGATCACATATAAGCTTAAAAAACTTTGGATTTCATGCCGAACCAAAATATATCACTTTAGCATCGTCTATGTAAAGTTTCATCAACTTTGGACACCATTTAAGCATCTTTTAAGTTGAACAAAAAATAAAAAGGGAAAATTACATCCCCTCCCATGACGTTTGGTAAAATTACACATCCCACCCATGAGGTTTCAAAAATTACTTTGCTCACCCATGTGGTTTCCTCTATTTTACATTCTGCAAGCATTAGGGAGGAGATAAAAAAATAACTTAAAGAAGAGATGAGGCAAAGCATTAAGAAGATGTTTCTTTGGGGTGTAGTTGTATGTGCAACTGTAATCTGTATCCGCAATATATGAAGTACTTTCATATATATATTAATGCTCAAAAAATCATGTGTTTGTAGTTGTTTACACTTCTACTTACAAACTTTCATATCTTTCCAAAAAACCAACTTAAACCACCACTAAACAATTCTGCGCACAACGATTAGATCGGTGCATTAACAACAGCACCAACAGAAGAACATATTAGTCATAGTCACACAACGATTAGATCGTTTGCATTAAGAACATCCAACAGAAGAATAGATTAGTCATAGTCACACAATGAATTGTTTGAAACTTTTCATTGATTGTAGTTGTAAACAAGGCCATGGCATTAGTATGGTGTTTGTGCTTTGTTTACATGGTAAGACGGTCTTTATATAGGCAAAAAAGAGTTGTTGGGCTCAAACTAGCCGTTACAGTAAAAACAGGGGCATTTTGTGAGCATATAAACTCAAATTGTGGCATATTGTGAACATCAAAACCTAAATAGTGGCATATTTTAAACTATAAAACCAAACAAGGGTATTTTGTGTACTTTTGAAAAAAAATCAAAAAAATAGTCATTGCACGGTTGAATCAGCGCAATTCAAAATAAAAAAAATCAAACTTCCCGTCAGGGGTATTTTCGTCGTTTACCAGAGAGACTTAACGGCGAGACTAACGTCTGTTAGCGGACAGTGGCATTTTGTGTTTCAAACTCAAATCGTGGCATTTTATGAACAACTTTCCAAAAAGGGGTATATCGTGAATTACAAACTCAAATCGTGACATTTTATGAATTTTCCCAAGAAAATAACTTACAAAGCCCACTTAGTAGAAGAGATCTACTTTGTGGTTCTCAGTCACTTACCCAATACAATTTCAACCATTCACGTACGGTACTACGGCTATATAAAGAGAGGGGATTAGGGTTCGAACGCCGCGCTTCAACGGAGATGCTTCGGCCTCTCCCTCTCCTCTTTTCCACACACACAACTCCATCATTGTTAGCACTCCACACTTCTGACAGAGGATTAATGCAGAGACACGTGACGACAAAAAGCAGAGCGGGGATCTTCTTAATATAGTTTCTTCTTCCCTTTTTATCTAATTTTTCAATGTGTTCATCTTTTGTTGTTTTGTTATTTTTAGCATCATGTTAGTGTGTTAGTTTAGCTCTTTGGTTTGGGATAGTAAACCGGATCATTATATTTATTTTGTAATATTTTCACTAATTCATTAATGCAGTAGTTTAATTCCAGTTCTTCATGTGCTTTAATTCTCTAGCTAATTATTAAAGCAATCTTTGTAGTTTTCTAATCAACACGCGAGAGCTGAGATAGATAACAAGACATAGAAAGTTAAACCTTATTAGCGACTAGAAGTGTGATCCCGCCTATAGGTAATCGGTCTCCAATAGAAACTATTCTTTATGCGATTGGCTGTGTCCGGATCAGAGTATTAGTCTACAGCTAGTTCTAGCAACTGGTTAGGATTCGTTAGACTTAGCCGTTGACGAATTATTTATAGTTTATAGTTTATTGCAGAATTAAAGAAGAGTTTATTAATATATTAGAAAATGAAGGTTTACAGAACAATCCGATGTGCTTCCTTATATTTAGAGTTTTAATCTTTATTTATTTGCTTAGTTTATTTTAATTGTTTTATTATTTTATATTTGTTTATTGAGTCAGTATTTTAGTTAGATTAAGAAAACCTCAAAAAGTGACATTTCATGTTTTCCTAGTTTAATTTAGTTTCTCAGTTAGTTAATAAATTATCAATTAATTGAACGAGGTCCCTAAGATCGACAACCCCACAAATTTACTATCCCGTAAAATGATAGGTATACTGCATAGGTAGAGATAGTCACATATTTCTACTACAAGATAAAAACTAAAAGGAAGACTAAATAAAATGAAATGTAGTGAACGAAAGTTGTACTAAGCAAACGAGCTAACATCTAAACAAGATATAACAAATAAATCCTAATAATAAAATAAAAATGAAATTAATAACATAAAAAAAAGCTAAACGAAACAAAATCTAAAAGAAACATAATATTAAAAAGGAAATTAACAACAAACTATGAAATAAATAAAAAAATCAGAATATTAATCAAAGAGATTTATATTACCAAAACGTTAAACTAAATTATACAAAATGGTAGATCAAAACTTAAACAATAAATCCTACTTATTTTAAACGCAAATAAAATAATATACGCAAAACTAACTGAATAAACAAAAACGTAATTAATAAAAGAAAGAAAAAAACTAGACTAAACTAATCTAAGATCCCAGTTAAATCAAATAAAACTGTCAACTAACTGTGTCAGAGGTCCCTGGTAAAGGTGTCAAAAACTTGTAGCAGAAATATGTGACTATCTCTACCTAGGCAGTGTACCTATCGTTTTACGGAATAGTGAATTAAGTGGGGTTGCCGATCTCAGGGACCTCGTTCAATTAATTGACAATTTATTAACTAACTGAGAAACTAAATTAAACTAGGAAAACAGAAAATGTCCCTTTTTGAGGTTTTCCTAATCCAACTAAAATACTGAATCAATAAACAAATATAAAATAATTAAACAATTAAAATAAACTAAGCAATTAAATAAAGATTAAAACTCTAAATACAAGGAAGTATCCCGGATTGTTCTGCAAACCTTCATTTTCTGGTCTATTAATAAACTCTTCCTTAATTCTGCAATAGGGTTGTCAATTTTGGGTTTTGGGTCGGGTTGACTTCAACCCGAACCCGACCTGCTCATGTTTCACCTCAACCCGAAACCGACCCGAACCCGAAACGGGTCATGTTATGTCAACCCGAAACCGACCTGGTGACCCAAAATCAACCCGAAACTGACCCGAAACCCAAAATCGAACGAAACCAACCTGAATTTGACTCAAAATTGACCCGAAATCAACCCAAAATTAAAAATATTGTACCATCAATACAAATTCTACACCAAATCACCAAGGCAATATAACATAACATATAAAATCATCAAACATAAATGGTTACATGATTGATATATTAAGAGTTATGTCGCATAACTATAAGAATATATATTTTCTTTTCTTTTTTAAAAATGTTTTCAGGTTGCGGGTTGAAATCGGGTCGGCTGCTTAAACCCAAAACCGACCCGGGTTTTTAGCAACCCAACCTGAACCCGACCCAAAATGTTTTCGGGTTGAAATGCAACCAAACCCGTGTTTTAGCGTGTCGGTTTCGGGTCGGATTTCGGGTTCGTGTCAAGATTGACATCCCTATTCTGTAATAAGCTTAGAAACTATAAATAATTCGTCAACGGCTAAGTCTAACGAATCCTAACCAGTTGCTAGAACTAGCAGCAGACTAATGCTCTAATCTGGACACAATCAATCACATAAAGAATAGTTTCTATTGGAGACCGATTAACCTATTGGAGGGATCATGTTTCTAGTCGCTAATTAGGTTTAACTTCTTATGTCTTGTTATCTATCTCAGTTCTCGCGTGTTGATTAGAAAACTACAAAGATTGCTTTAATAATTAGCTAGGGAATTAAAACACATGAAGAACTGGAATTAAACTACTGCAATAATGAATTAGTGAAAAGATTACAAAATAAATATAAAGAGCCGGTTTACTACCCTAATCTGGGGAGCTAAACTAACTACGATAACATTATGCTAAAAATAACAAAAACAACAAAAGATGAACACATTGACAAATTAGATAACAAGGGAAGAAGAAACTCTGTTAAGAAGATCCCCGCTCTTTCTGTCGTCATGTGTCTCTACATTAATCCTCTGTTAAAAGTGTGGAGTGCTGACAAGGGTGGAGTTGTGGGTGTGGAAAAGAGGAGAAGGAGAGGCCGAAGCGCCTCTGTTGGAGCGCGGCGTTCGAACCCTAATCCCCTCTCCTTATATAGCCGTGGTACCGTACGTGAATGATACCGTAATAATTAATCTAAGATTGATTAATATTGGTGCCACCGTCAATGCTCTGTTTAACTTTGTTAATATTGTTGTGCAGCCGTTAATTGCAATTGTCTCCTCTTTTTAAAACAGCCACTATTAATATAATAAGTGTGATGACTTGGCTGTAAAATAAGGGAGTAACGATGAGATAATCATCCTCCACACACAGCGTGAAATTATATGCAACATGAGATATATATATGTCACTTGCATGGATGTAATGATGATGATATGATAAACTTAATTGTCGTTCTTTGCTCTGTGAAATCAATTTCTTGATTTCAGTCTCTTCCCTCAACGCGGTGGTTAGTTCGGCATGTGTCCGGACTAGCACGTCCAGACTCCAGACAGGCGGACACATGTCTTGACAGGTCTATTGTTGTTCTTGGAATTTTGACCGGATAGATATGTTTCGACACAACTTCAGCAGGGTTTAGATTCTTTATCTGGACTCCGTTTTATTCCCAGTTTGTTGCGTTAGAAACCTCATGAGACAACCTATGCATTTCCTAGACTTTTCACTGCATTACATACATAAAATGTATCAGTTCACATCAAAACATAAATCTAAGGAAAAACATATGATAAGTGAGAAATACGACATGAATTGTTATGAAAATAGGAAGAATTAAAGCCCTTAAATAGATTTATTTTGCTCTAATCAGGTGGTATACCTAGGTGCTTCGTCATTCCTGATAGTTGTGTATTTGCTCTTTATTACTATTCACAGGTCTATGAGTAAATTTTCAAATAATATCCTTCTAGTTATGCCGTTTACTGCACCTTTGTATGCGGTCTCACCGGAGTCATATAAAAATGACACGCTCATTCAGTCATGGTTTTTTCGCTCAAGACGTTCTCATGAATTTTTGGAGCTCATAGATTTGTTTGCACGTCTAGATAAGAGTTTAAAATTAACAAACCTAAACTCAGATTACCTCTAGTATTGATTTAGGGTTTTGACAAACTTTTGATGATTGTGTGCTTGGAAATGTTTATTTGGTTATTTTAGGTGAATTGTGGTTTTCTTTGATTAGAGCATGTTTAACTTTTTAGTATCTGTGAAAGTATCATACGAGAGAGCCTTTGCTTATGTTCATGCTCCTGTCATCACTTCTTTTTTCTTTCTTTCTTTTTTTTAATGAATGAATAGATGAATGAATGAGGGTGTGCACAGAAAATGAAAACTCTGCTCTTATGCATGTCTAAAAAAGGGTAACATTAATGATAGAAAAATAAAGAAAAAACTAAAATTTGTCTAAGCAAGTATATTACAAGGGGAATTGAAAAACAGCTACCTAGGAAAACATAAAAAGAGAACAGGAAAAAGAATACTAAAGCCCAACAGAGTCGGCCCAGTATAAATGTCCAAATAGAGTGTCCAGTCCATAACATGTATATAAATATAGCTTTACAGTACAATATAGAACTAGGGTTGTAACTATCGGAACAATTACGATTGTCATCAATACAACAGTGTCGTTCTCCCTCAAGTCCAAACTATCTCAATTATGGTATCAGAGTAGTAATTCAGCGTTGTTCTGTTATCTTATCCATCGCCTCTCATGGCAAGCTCAGCATCAAGTGTTGGTGCCACAAGCGGTGCTGTCAGTGGAGCTTCGTCCCCAAGCACTGCATCTCCCAAAGTTTCCGAGATTGGAAATGGATCTGTCTCGGCTTCCTCTACATTCTCGTTTTCATCCCTGATTTCCTCTACAGGAAATTTCATTAAGTTTGCCCATGGTAACTTCCTCATTTGGCAAAAACAAATTGAACCGTACCTCAAAGGCCATGGCCTATTTGGTGTCATCGACGGCTCCATGCCACCACCAGCACAGTTGAACTCAGATCTCACTGCAAACGGAGAATACATCAGACGGAAACAATTAGATTAGTTAGTAATATCTGTTATCACAGCCTTTCTATCTGAATCAGTAGTATGTCAAACTTTAAGATGTGATACTGCTGCATCGGTTTGGAAATGTCTCACTAGTATGTATGCCACTCAAAATGAAGCAAAGATTATGCAAACTAAGAGTCAGCTGATGGATCTAAAGAAGGGTTCTGATTCTATTGTTGAGTACTATAATAAGGCACAAAACTTAGTTGCCTATCTTGCTGCTGCTGGTGCTCCCCTATCTGACAGTGATCTCAACTCTTATCTCCTTCGCGGTCTTGGATCTGAGTATGATTCCCTTGTCACCACTATTCTAACCCGTACAGACCCTATTGCCACCTCTGTCCTATTTGCTCATATGCTGCAGGTGGAAGCTCACTTGACACAGCAAACCCAAACCCTCCAATCTAACACTCATCTGTCCCTCAACACTACCACTACTCAATCTAAAGGGCGTGGAAGATCAGATAACTATAGAGGCAGAGAAAGGGGTCGAAATCAGTCTCAATCCTATTATGCCTCAACTAGAAATCCCACCTTCAACCAACTTTCTGGAAAACTGACCCTCGCCCAAGCTGTCAAATATGTGATAAATCCGGTCACACTGCAAAATCATGCTGGCATCACTTTAATCAGGCCTATCAAGCCCCTCCTCCTCCATCCCTAACAGCACACTACACTAATACCATTCCAGCTGAAAATTTGTGGTTTTCTGACAGTGCAGCAACCACTCATTTTACTAATGATGTTTCTAATCTCACCTTGGATGCACAACCATATTCTGGTACAGATTCAGTCGCTATGGGAAATGGCTCCACCTTAGCCATACAATACCAAGGAACAGGCAGGATCTCTACCTCTGGTGGTCCTTTTACTCTCTCTAATTTGATTCATGTGCCTGCACTACATAAAATTTGATTTCGGTTAGACGTTTCTGCTGATAACAACGTTTATTTTGAATTTCATGTCTCTCATTTCTCTATGAAGGATCAAAGTACGGGGACTCTTCTTCTCCAAGGAGGGGTTAAGGATGGGTTGTACTGCTTTCCTGATCTTCATGCCACAGCTGCTCCAGAGTTACACCTTACTGCTAAGACTGATGCTACTACTTAGAATTGTCGCCTGGGTCGCCCTTCTTCTAAGACGACTAGGCTTATTATAAATAAATATGGCTTGCCAAGTACGCATTTCAGTTCTGATTTGTCTGTTTGCCCTGCTTGTTGTAGATGGAAAATGCACTCATTACCCTATGTGCCTTCTAATACTCAGTCATCTGCACCATTTGGTTTAATCTTTATGGACTTTTGGGGACCTGCGCCCGTTGTTGCTTCTGATGGTTCTAAATATTATCTAGCTATTGTTGATGACTTTACCCGTTATCTATGGATCTTTCCTATTTTAGCAAAGTCTGCTACCTCTCAGCTTATGCTTCATTTTATTAAATATGTAAAGACATAGTTCTCCACTCTGGTTAAAGCTGTTCAGACAGATGGTGGGACTGAGTTCAAACCATTGCTGCCTATTTTACGAGCACAAGGCATTCAGCACCGCCTCACCTGCCCCTATGCTCACAACCAAAATGGGAGCATCGAGAGTAGACACCGCTTCATTGTTGACAAAGGCCTCACACTTCTTGCCCAAGCCCATGTTCCTCTCTGTTATTGGGACAAGGCATTTGCCACTACAGTTTATCTCCTTAACAGAACACCCATGGTAGCCATTCAACATATCACCCCCTATGAGAAACTGCTGGGAAAGCCTCCTGATTAACCCACTACAGTCCGTGATATTCTCTCTATTGCCTGCTCCCGGAACTGGCCCATAAGGCAACTTGACATTCAAAACGCCTTTCTTCATGGTGACCTATCAGAGGATGTTTACATGGCCCAGTCCCCGGGGTTTAAAGACCCAACTCATCCCACCTATGTTTGTAAGCTACAAAAAGCTATTTACGGGCTCAAACAGGCCCCTCGGGCCTGGTATCACAAACTTTCTGACACTCTCATCTCTCTGGGATTTAAAATGTCTAATGCCGACACCTCTCTTTTCATATACAATTGGTATGGTGAGATACTTTTCCTCCTAATCTATGTTGATGACCTTGTTTTAACTAGCAGTTCCCCCACCCTAATTCGAAACTTCATTACCCTTCTGTCATCCAAATTCCCGGTCAAAGACCTGGGACTGGGAGACCTACACTATTTTCTTGGTATCCAGGTCTACTGTCACAGCAAAAATACATTCAAGACATTCTCAACAAAACAAATATGGCAGCCTGTCGTGCCGTTCCTACACCAATAACCCCTTCCACAGACCTAACCCTAGATACATCACCATACTCAGATCCAACAAATTATCGCAACATACTAGGCAGTCTGCAATACTTAAACATTACCAGGCCAGACATCACTTACATTGTTAACCGCCTTTGTCAGCATATGCATCGGCTTACCTTCACTCACTGGTGCACCTTGAAACGATTGTTGCGGTATCTCAACGCCACCAAAGATCTCAGCTTTCATCTTCACTCGAGTCATAATCTTCAACTCTCTACCTTTGCTGACTCTGATTGGGCTGGCTCTCCTTCGGATAGGCGGTCCACCACCGGCTATTGCGTATTTCTTGGCCCTAATCTGGTCGTCTGGCTCTCGAAGAAGCAAACCACCATGGCTCGCTCCACAACTGAGGCCGAGTATTGGTCGATTGCTTCAGTAGCGTGCGAGTTACTATGGCTGTAGCATCTTTTCTCCGAACTCTCGATTCCTCCTCCCCGATGATATGGTGCGATAATTTGAGGGCAGTTTGCCTCACTGCTAACCCTATTCTGCACTCCAGGATAAAACACGTACAGTTAGATTTTCATTTCCTTAGAGAAAAAGTGTCAAACGGTACGTTACGGGTCAATTTAGTATCTAGTCAGCAACAGCTTGCAAACATACTTACGAAACCGCTTCCAGCTCCACGATTTCAGGAACTCCGCTCTCATCTCAGACTCGCCCCGATCGAGCGCGGGAGGATACTAAAGCCCAACAGAGCCGACCCAGTATAAAATGTCCAAATAGAGAGTCCAGAGTCCCATAACATGTATATTAATATAGCTTTACAGTACAGTCTAGAACTAGGGTTGTAACTATCGGAACAATTACGATTGTCATCAATACAACAGTGTCGTTCTCCCAAAAATCCAAACTATCTTAATTAAAGAACACTTAAAATGAGAGATTTCTAGTGATGTTGGCATGGGATTTCCATAGATGTTGTCATACTATGAGAATTGGAGACCCTGATCGATCAGATCATGAATCTTATGTTGTAGAGCCCTGCAATGGTCAATGTCATGACCGAGCAGCTAATGGTACTGGCATGATTCAGATTCTTTCCTACTTGGGTGACTCCTTGTCGAGGCTGGAGTGGTTGTAGTATGTTCTACTCCTGGAGCTTCTTCACAACTTGACTCAGAGGTCGACCGATATTCGTGAGTTCCCTCTGGTAGGAGTTGTGGCGGTGCAACTCCTTATAGTTGCGGCCCTGACCTCTTAGCTATTGTATGGCATTAACTTCATATTGCTAGTGTGCTTCTGGGAGCTACTCTGGGTATAAGCCGTTGTAGGGTAGGAAGTTTTGGCCGGTTCTATATTAGAGAATTTTGAGGTGATGCCAAAGTTCTTGGAGTACCCAAGCTTTAGGTCTCCCTTGTGGATTTCTCTTCCAAGACACCCACTTGTCCCATGAGCATGTCAATGTTGGGAAAATACATGTAATTCAACCCGTCATTGTATTGCTTCTGTATGTTTTCCACTATCATCCGAATCTGCTCTTGCTCATCCATCTTAGTGGGCATGCTGACATCCTTCCTTCTCCACCTAGAGCTGCCCATGGTAGGTTAACTGTCTTATTTGGTTAACCGCGGGTCTTCGGTTTCTAAAATTCAATTTCATTATCATTCCATATAGATCGGTTAACAATTTAATTCGGTTTTCTAAAATCCAATTTCATTAATGTTCCGTTTGAACCGGTTGACCTTTAGTTTGATTCAGTTTTATCGGTTAACCTTGTAGGCGTATATTTTTTTTATTAAAGAGACCCATATCATTAACATTATAGTACAACATTGATCATTCACCTAAATCATGAGTGACAAATCAAACAGATGTGACAAAAAATATTAATATGTATATTCCCATAATAGTTTTTTTATATAAGGTGAACATTAATATTTCAGGTTTTTATTGTTTACATAATCGGTTAACCACGGTTAACCGTTCTAGAAAATTCAATACCGTCACTGAAACCGGTCAATTTACACGGTTCGGTTAACCATATGGCAAGAACCGGTATGGTTAACCTGAAAACAGGTACGATTCACTTTGGTATCGGTCGGATACCGCGGGTTCGGAATTTTTTGGGCAGCCCTGCCTTCACCGCTTGATAAAGTCAGACATGGATTCATTCCCTCTTTGTCGGGTGCTCGAAAGGTCGGACCTAGTGATCTCGAGGTTCTTTGCATATTCAAAGTGAATGAGAAAAGCCTCGCAAATCTCCTCATAGGTTTTAGTGTTCATCTTCTAAGTGAGATACCAACGCTAATGAATTTCATCTAGACGGTGGGCAAAGACTTTGGCCTTCTGCATATCGTTGAGCCTGAGAATGGCCATCTCCCTGTCGAACATAACCAAATGGATTTGTGGGTCGGATGAACCCTTGTAGAGAGCTAGCATCCGCAGCTTTAGCATCGGATGAAGCTCAACATCAGGATAAAATCCCATTAAGAAGTAGTCAAAACCTACGGGCGTACCGGTTTTCTCCATCCGCTCGATGCGCTTTGAATCTCCCTTGAACTCCGCGACTAGCTAATTTCTCGAAGTGCCTTCTTCAAAGCACCCTTGTGAATCCTGACCTCCTATTGAGGTGTTTTCCATGTCATACATAGGGTTAGTAAACTTCTGAGCGGGGCTCTCTTGCCATGCTGCCTCTAAAGCGCCATTCTTCTCCTATAATGAAATACCCCAATCCTCAATATGTTTTATAGATGATAAACTATGGTATGTTAAGGCTAAAAAGTGCCTTAGAAATGTTACTAAGCAAATTAAACCATGGTAAACACAATAAAGTACCATTAAGGCAATTTGAGCAAAAACATGCTCTAAGCTTGGAATGAACTTGGTTAGGACCCAAAGAGCCTACCAAGACGTTATTAACATGTAATTATGATTTTATAAGGCTAATTAAGTCCTTAAGAAACAATGGTAGACAATTTAAACCAAAGAAAACACAAGAAAACACCATAAAGACAATTTAAGCAAATACTTGCTCTAGACTTGGTGTAACCTTGTATAAGACCTAAAGGTCATTCCTAGACCTTATTAAAATGCTAATTAACATTTTAAATCAATTCCCAAAGAAAACCAAGCTCAAAAACAAGTTTAAACACAAATTGTGGTTTAAGGAGTCTTAAAGCACGTTTTTGAAAAATTGTCTTGGAAATGGGTTTTGAGTGGCTAAATGCCAATGATTACACCTTAATCAACTTGTGTACTATTTATTATCACATTAGGAAGCCTAAATCAAGGGGAAATCAAAATTGTCACAAATATGTGCACTAATTGTGAATAGTGCTCAAATAGTGCTTAATTTAGCTTTAAGTCAACTTTAGTTGATTAAATGGTCAAACTAGCCTATTAATACCCCAAGTATTGAAGGGGGGACGTTTTTTTAAGGTGGTGAGTCATCCAACTAAAGGGAAGGAAGAAAGAACTAAAATAAGTTACTATTTGCTTTTAACTTATTTATCTTAACAAAAGTAATACCTCTCACCTCCTTTCTTATCCTTCCTTTTTCCCACTGTCTCCAACCTTCATCCTCCAAAGCAAAAACTTTTTTGCTACAGCACCTCTCCATTCTTGGTCTTCTTTTCCTTGTAACTTCCAACTCCATGCTCCAAATTCAATTTCAAGACCACCTTTGTCTTAGTTAGACCAAGCTCTACACTTGTATCTTTTCAAATCTTTAATAACTAAATTTCGTTCCATGGAGAATCTCCATTGAAGAAGGAAAAACTCATCTTTTCACATCTTGTTGTTCTCCTTTGCTTCAAGGTAAGAAAATTCACATTTCCTTTCATTTTCATACATGGTCGAAAATCACCATTAGTGATGCCTTGTCTTGCTCATTTTAGTAGCTTGATTCATGCTTCAAAGGACTATAAGAAGTCCCACCTTGCTTCCTTATCAAGCTCTATTACAAATTCCAAAGGTAAACACCAATTCTAGTGTATTAAAACACTACTTGTAATTTAGGGTTTGTTCATGAGTTAAAGTATAATGTTTGATACTCATTACCCTTATTTGTATATTGGTTGAAAGATTGACAAGTGAGTAAAGCCCTTGCCGGTTTGCAATCAAGAAAAAACAAGAGAAAACAAGTGAGAAAAGCTTGGAAAACAAAAGGAAAATGACTTACCTTAAGGGGTTTACTGTTTTATGGAGGGGTGTTTAGGTGAGTGCAAAATGCAACCTAAAGCTTACCTTATGTAATGAACTAGGTAAACCTAGGAAAGTGATATGATCATATTTGTAAACTTGTGATTAAAGAGCTAATGGTAAATGAGTTAGTGAAATGATCATAAGGTGGTTTACAAGAGGCTTTATAATTGCCTTGGCATTGTTGGGTGTATTTGCAGGTTGAAGGCATTTATATGTGGAAATTCAGTGTTTAAGGTTATTACAATTTAAGGGCCTAAGAGCCATGTCATTTAAGGGCCTAAGTGCCAAGCAATTTAAGTTTATACACTATATTGTGATGTAGTGTAGTTTGGGTGTAGTTTGTGTGTAAAGAACCTTCTTTGAGGATTTTAATGTCTTTGGTTGTTAAAGGATGAAAAACTAAGTGTTTGGGTGTAAGAGTGTAGTAGGGAAGCTATGGCAAAATTTTGTTGAGAAACTAAAAGTTTTTAAGTGTTATAGTGAGGTATTGTGACATAGGATGTGCTAGGAACCATTAAGAGTTAAGTTGGTGGAAAGAAATAAATTAAGGTGATCTTGAGGGTAAAAATGACCTAAGAATGTCTAGGAGGAACTAGAGGTTAGAATGGTGAATTCAAGACACCAAAATTATGGTATGTGAAGTGTTAAGACTTGTGCAAAATTTGGTAACAAAGAGGTATAATGCCTTGTGAAGGATTAAGTATGAACTTGTGGGAGAAATATTAAGGAGTTGTGTAAAGGAGGTGTTGGTGAGAAGTAATGCTTTTGGATTAGTTGTAATGTTTGTGAGGCAACACTTTGGTTAGTGATATTGTAGGCATGATTCACCACTTAAAAATCCTAAGGGAAAATGTTACAAGTGTTAGGAATTTTTGTAAGAAATTGAGTAACAAGTTTGGTGATGATTGAGGAAAGTTTAGTGCATGTTTAAGGTGTTATAACATGCTTAGAAACTTGTGGAAAGATTAGGAAAAGTTTGGGTGAGGTTTAAGGTTGAATTAGGGGTTGAAAAATGGTGTTTTGACAGCTTTTTAGCAGGGTCCGGGACTTAGTCCTTGTATAAGGTCCCGGACCACCCTTAAAAATGTGCCGAAAATCAAGTTTACATGTGGTTACGGTCCTTAGTCCAGGACCAAGACCCGGACCAAGTGAAAAAAATGTCCGAGAGTGTATTTCAGTGTTGGTCCGGGACCTTGGGTCCGGACCAGGGCAAAAATTGTCCAAAATGTGTTTTAAAAGCTTCTAATGATGGGGGTTTGGATGGTAATGGTTTTAGATGATGTTTAGGCCTTGTTTGGTGACATGTAAAGGCCTTAAAAAGTGTAAACAAGTGTTAGGTTGGATGTGAGAGTCGTGAACTTAAGATCACAAGAGTAAAATTAAGTATAACGGGATGACGGGGTTAACTATGGGCGCATTAGTCGTTAAACAATCGTATTACCCCGATGTTAATGGAAACAATTGTAATGTTACCAGTTGTTCGAGAATTATTCGAGGAACATAAGAGGACACCATAGAGTGGACCTTGGTGACAGGTATGGTTTTCTTGCAACCTGTGTTCTACCGGATTACACCGGCTTGTGTGCCAACCTGTTTTTCTACGAGTTTGCCACCTTGCAAGAATAAGAATGAAATGAGTTTACAGTAATTCATTATGTGGCGTATTTATTTCTGATACCGTTAACCTCAAATATGTGTTAAACGTTAGCTAACCGACTCTAGGATCGCATAAGAGATCGGTATTCGGATTTTAACAACCCAACCCATGGGAATGTTCTAACCACGGCTATTCGTGCGTTAGTTGTGTGTTGTTGTTGTGTGTAAGTGTGTTTACCTTCCTTGTGTGTTTAACCGAGTTGTAACACCAAATGATGCATGGATGTGAAAGGTTCCATAAGGGAACTTCTAACATACATATATATATATATATATTATGGGGGGTGAGGAATCTGGGAGTCTCGGTCGCGCGCATTATGTATGGGAGTTGACATCCATAAAGGATTAAACTCTCTCCCATGTATGGTTGTTTTTCCTTCTTGGAATTCAATCTCCTACAAGCTTAACCAAGGCTTACCTACCTGACTTTTGTTCGGGCTAGGGGGATTATGTGTAAGGTTTGTTTGGGAGTTGTTGTCTATATTCGTTTCAACTCCCACTCTGTTATTGATTGTCTTTCCTTCTTGGATTACAATCACCCACAAGCTTAACCAAGACTTACCTAACTGTCCATTGTTCGGGCTAGGGGATTGGTGTATGGTATGATCGGTCATATATTAAGACCGACACTTCTAAATAAAATTATGGTGTATGGTGTGATCGGTCCTATATTAAGACCGACACTTCTAAATAAAATTATGGTGTATGATGTGGTCGGTTCTATATTAAGACCGACACATTCACGTAAGTTATGGTGTAACGAGTTTAACATGAGACTGAAATCATTCTCTAGGCTTACCAAGTTGGACTAACTGGTGTTTGGTTCGTTTCCCCTCAAGGGATTCGTTCCTATTATGTTATGTGTGTTGGTATTGCTATGCTTATGGGTGTTGTATGAATGTTAATGTGTTATGTGTTTATGGTTCTACATGCATGATTTAAATATAATTAACTGCATGCTTAGACGACAATTAGTAGTGTGTGGCCTGGTAGTACGCGGGCTGCACGATTACCATACCAGCAAAGGTGCTGAGCCCCTTGGGGGCCACCCTTTTTTCCTTTCAGGTACGATGAAGCTGGAAGTCGTTCGAGTGTAGGACGGGGTAGCTGTCTGTACATGGGTAGTTATTTAAATTACTTATGTATTGTAGGTGTAGTAAGACCGAAACTGTTATCGGCATCTGTTTGTAAATACTCGGTACAAATGGAATATGAATGTAATTGAATGTTGGAAATGGAACTAGATTGAAATGTGTTAGTGCTCGGGAACCTGGTCCATCAGACCGATACAATGTATAAGTATTAGCCTTGTTAGCCACGTGGGTGGTTAACGGCGTGTAACACCGAGGAATTAAGTAAATGTTGAGTTATGTATTCCGCTGCAGTCTGTTGTTAAGTATGATGTTGTTGTTGGGGTGTTACATATAACACGTCTGTTGAGGCAGCGTGTTGAGCTTCCAAGACCTCGATGGTGGTCTGATGCTGACGCACTATGAAATACCCCTTAAATTTTAGAATACGAATATTATAAAGTTTACAAATATATGACATAAATTACAAGTATATTATATAGGAGTAGTTTATAAGTACGTTATATTATTTACACGTATATTATATAGTATTTAATAAAGTTGATTCATTTTAATAAATAACCCGTTTTGAAAATTAGTTGGTTATGATTTTAATGTAGTAGTAAGGATCATCGTATTTATCTGGTTAGCTTAGTATATTTATTTATTGAAAAAAAAGTGAATCATAATAATAATGTTACAACTTAAATACCATTATAATTTTACTATATTAAATAAGTCATTTTTAATCAATCAGTTTATCTTCTGAGTTTTCCTGATTTTATTATTGAACTAGTTTTAACTATTCATATTTCCACTTTAATTAATAAACCACTTTTACCCTATGATATTTCCTAATTTTACTTAATGAATTAATTCTAACTTCTCATATTTACTAACCTTTAAGTTTTCTTTAATTTTAACTAAACATATTAATTATCTTTAATGATTAAATGGTTAGTATTATTTCTCTTTTGCTTTCCTCTCCGCTTTCTATAAATTAAGCCCTGTGATTCCTTTTGGGCATCAGCTTTCTTACTCTGCTCTCCCGCAAAACTCTTTTCCTCACACAGCTACAAAAACTCTCTTTTTGGTGCATTCCTCTTCACTCACGATCAGACAACAAAACGGTAATTTTCTCTATTTCTCCTCTACCCACTTCATGTCCTTTCTTTCAGTTGATAGGGGAAAAAATATTCTCATCTTTCTTTCCTGTGCTATACTTAAAAATAAACAAAATCAACATATCTCTCAACTACTCTCTGTCACAAAACAGAAAAAAAAATAAAGTACAACCTATATCTCTTCACTCACGCGTCAAAGAAGGAAAAAAAATGTTACTCCTCACCCATCTCTTACTTTTTGGTCATACACAAAAAAAACCTATACTCTCTCTCTGTTGTCACCTCGGTGCGGAGGAAAAAAAAACTTCTTTCTTCCTCACACCCACACTCTCTCGTACAAAAAGCAAAAAAAAAAAAAAAAACAAAACAACACACACTCTCACACAAAAGAAAAAAAACTACTACTCACGTACAACACCCCACCCTCAACCTCTGATGACATCAGCTAATTTGTCACTATAGTTATTTTGTTTTCACTTATCTTTTAATTCTATTTAGCACACTATTAATTTAAATGCTTATTTAAACAAGTGTTTAATTTGTAGCGGAATTAAAATATGTTACTATTATATATTTTTCAAATTGTTATATATATATATATATTTAGTGAATGTCCATATTACCCCTTTGGGTTATCCCTTTCTCTCTATAAATAGAGACCATTGTACTCAGTTGTGATGTGAATGAAAAACCTTGTCGTTTCTACTCTTTCTCTGTTCTCTCATTTCTAACACGTTATCAGCACGCTCTAAATTTCTACAGTAACCCGGTTCTCTTCTGTCATCATTCACATAAAACAGATAGATTTACTCTCCACACTCTTCCCTCATCACAATCCCTACCTGGCAAACAAAGATACCTGCGCCACTTTTCAATACAGTTTATTAATAATTCAAACGTCCACACCAATTTCTTCCGTGTGCTCTGTTTCTCGAAAATACAGTCTTCGTAATTCCACGGCCTGATTGGTTTCTATGCGCGCCGCTTCAAAAAAAAACCTGGTACAACAATGGCCGAAAAGACCAATTTTTATAGGCTTTTGTTTATTTTAGTGCAGTATACTCGTTTGTTACAATGCCTAAATAAGTAGTGATTTAACTTCTATAAAAAAAAATCTCGTGTGTTCTACGCATCCAAGGAAATAAATCTACCATTGTTTTCTTGCTTCTTCCACGCCTCTAATTTTTTTTTAACAATTTTGTTTTGTCTGCGGTTTGTTTGTTTCGTCTACGCCTTATTGATGAATCATAGTCTCGCACAACAAATCTAATCTCCTTTCATGCGCTTATGAATTGAATCTATGATCCATCTCTCGTTATTTTTTTTTCTAACCGCAACAATAGTAATCAATATTATTGTTATTTTATTTATTTTATATTGCTTGAATTATATTGTTTTACACATATTTATTATATCATGACGGGTATTGTGCCAGAAAATAATTTCACGTGAGGCACTATGCCAGGATCTATATCACGTCGGGCATTGTGCCAGAAATCAATTTCACGTGAGGTATTATACCATGATCTATATCACGTGAGGCATCGTGCCAGAAATATTTATCACGCGAGGCATAACGCCAGACCTTGTTTATTGTTAATTATTTATGCGATGTTTAATTTATCTAGTTTTCACTTTTATTTATTTATTTATTCATTTATTTATTTCGTTGTATATTTATTACGTATCGTGTGAGGCATTGTGCCAAGAATAAATATCACACGAGGCATTGTGCCAGATATAAGTATCACGTGAGGCATTGTGCCAGATATAAATATCACGTGAGGCATCGTGCCAGTAATACTTATCATCACGTGAGGCATCGTGCCAGATTTACTCATCACGTGAGGCATTGTGCCCGATTTTATTGTTATTTAATATTTCTATTTATTATGTATTATTTATTTATCTATATACTTATTTTTGTGATGATAAATGATTCAATTTTGTTTATTATTACTTATAATGCTTACGTCACTACCTACGTCATTGCGCCTGTTAAATTTTAATTTGTAAATCACTAAGGCATTACGCCATCGTTCCTATGTCTGTTTATCTTATGACAAGAGCGTTTAAGAATGGTCAACATTGCCAAAATGTAAGGGGCATTGTGCCTGAAAGTTTAATTTTGATATTGAAATACCCCAAACCTTGATAAGTGGTTTAAATATCAAACTATGGTATGTAAAGGCTAAAAAGTGCCTTAGGAACATCAGTGTACAATTTTAATCATAGTAAAATGCAATAAGCATTAAGACACGGTTTGAGCAAAAACATGCTCTAAGCTATGAGTGAACTTGGTTAGGACCCAAAGAGCCTACCAAGACTTAATAATATTCAATTATGATTTAATAAGGCTAAATAAGTCCTTAGGAAACCTTGGTGGGCAGTTAAACCAAATAAACACAAGAAAATACCTTAAAGTCAATTGAGCAAAAATGTGCTCTAAGCTTGGGATAAATTTATAAGACCTAATGGTCATACCTATACCTTATAAATATGTTAATGAACATATTAAATCAATTACTAAAGAAAACCAAGCTTGAAAACAAGTTAAAACACAAAATGTGCTTTAAGGAGTCTTAAAGCACGTTTTTGAAAAATTGTCTTGTAAATGAGTTTTGAATGGCTAAATGTCCATCATTAGTCTTAAATATACATGTGTACTATATAGTATCACATTTGGGTGGCTATATCAATGGGAAATCAAAAATTTCACAACAATGTGCCTTGTTTTTTGTGAATAGTGATTTTTTAAGCTATTTTGTAACATAAGTTATTATAAGTGAGACAATTGATAATAAAGTCTAATATACCCCTAGGTACTATTGGGGCCGGTTTTAAGGTGTGGTGACTCACCACCCTTGTTAAAATGCTAAGGAAATAAAGGATGACTAACTTAAGTACTATTGCTTTTTAAGTACAAATATCTTCCAAAAGCAAAACTTATCTCATTCTCTCATTTCCTTCTTCATTTCCCACGTATCCAAGCTCTCTTCTACTCTCTTCTCTCTGTTCTCACGTTCATACAGCACCACCACCATGGAAGTCCACCTTTGAACCCTTGTAAAACCTAGCTCACTTAACCAAATCAAAAAAACAAACACCACCATTCTCTTCCTCTCATCAAGCTCTTCATTCCTATCTTCTCAAAATTTCAAGATCACCATTTCGGTGCCATGGAGTTCCACCATAGATGGAGCTTGAGCTTGTCTTTCCACATATTATTGATCTCCTTTGCTCCTAGGTAAGGAATCTCAAAGAAAAATCAAGTTTCCTCCATGTTTTGTGTGTGACCGAAAATATTCATTGATGGAGCTCCTTGTGTTGCTTTGTTCTAGCTCCATTTGAATCTTTCAAGGACTAGGTGGAGTCCTCTCTTCATAGATATTCAAACTCTCTTCAAGAATCAAGGTAAAACAACTACATTAATGTTTTTGAAACAATGTAAACCTAGGGTTTACAATGAGATGGAGCTTAAAGCTGAATACTCATTATGTTGTTTGTATAATGTTTAGTAGTTGGCAAGGAACCAAATGCCTTACCGGTTTTGTAAGGAAACAAGAAAGAAATTTGGGAGAAAAGAGGTAAATATGCTATCTTAATGTGGTTTTAATGCCTTAGGAGAAATAAGCTTATAATGCTTGTTAAAACTACCTAAAGAGCAAATGGTGAATGACCTAGTAAAGTGTTCTCAAGGAGACTAGTAAAAGAACATATGTATTGGTGTATGTATTTGCAGGTCAAAGGCATTATTTATGTGGGAAATTCAGTGTTTAAGGATTATGCAATTTAAGGGCCTAAGAGCCATGTTATTTAAGGGCCTAAGTGCCAAGCAAGTTTAATTATGCACTATATTGTGATGTAGTGTAAATTTGGTGAAATTTTGTGAGTGATAATGTTCTTGATGGATTTAGGTGCTCTTGAGTGCTTAATGGTGAAAACTATGAGTTTTGGAATGATGACGTGCTAAGAGAATCCATGGCGAAATTTGTAAAATGTATAAGGGATTCTAAGTGCTTAAATGAACTTGGGTGAACTAGGAATTGTTAGGAATGGATACATGCTTCACTAAGGAAGAACACATGCATTAAGGTGTTCTAAGGTGCTATAAGGATTTAGGCATTGTCGTGGAAGTTCTAGGAATTCAATAAGTGTTTTTGAGAATGTATTAAAGTCTTGGAGGAGTTTGTTTAAGGTTTAGGTTATGTGATGTGCAAGGTGGGAATAAGGTATAGATAAGGTTTTGAGAAAGGAACTTAAGGAGTTGTGAAAGAAAGATTTGGTTAGTAAGAGAAGATGCTTGGGAGATGATGTTATGATGGTGAGGGGACACTTTGGTATAAAGGTTATTATGGATGAAACACCACTTGAAAAACTAGGAGGAAACATTGTAAGTGTAAGAAATTTTGTGAAGATATAAGTAAAGGTTTAAGGAATTAGAAAAAGAGTTTTGTGAGTGTTTAAGGATATCTTAAGGTGTGTTTGAAGTGCTCAAATGAGGTTAGGATGTACTGGGTTATATGGGGTGAAGTTTGGAGTTGAATGTAAAAAGGAAAACAAGGATTTGGGGCAGACCGGACTTGCGACCGGACTTGCAAGTTCGGTCGGGCCCAGTTTACCCTGTGGGAATTAGTTTCTGGAATGGACCGGACATAGGACCGGACTTACAAGTCCGGTCGGAGTAGAAAAATTTTGACGGAAAAGTGTTCTGGAATCGACCGGACTTGGTAAGTCCGGTCGGCAAGTCCGGTCGGACCAAAAATGTTGTTAAAGGTTATGAAATGATATGTAATGATGGGGATTGATTAGTAATGATGTTATAAGTTGTTAAGGATATGTTAGGTGAGTTTTAATGGCAATTAAGTGGGTGAAAAGTTGTATCAAAATGTAAAAGTAAAACAAGTTAAAATATAAAGTAATGTAACTAAGTTAACGGGGAAAGTTAAGCATTAGACACTAATAATCAAGCAACCCCGATGTTAATAAAAAAAACACCTGTGATGTTAACAGTTTTCGAGAATTGCTCGAGGAACATAAGTGGACGTGGTAAAGTGGACTCCGGTGACAGGTATGGTTTTCTTGCAACCTGTGTCCTACCGGATTACACCGGCTTGTATGCCAATGTGTTTTTCTGTATGTTTGCCATGTTGTAAGATAAAACATGTAATGAGTTTACAGTAATTCATATATGTGGCGTGTTCAACTCCGATACCATTTAACCTCGGCAGTGTTAACCTTAGTTAACTGAGTCTAGGATCACATGAGAGTTCGGTATTCGGAGTAAACGACCCGAACCATGGGACGTACTAACCACGGCTATGCATGTGTTAAATGTGTGACATGTGTATGTGAATGTAGGGATCTCCCTTGTGTGTCTAACACAGTTGTAATACTGTATGATGTGTAGATGTGATAGACTCCATAGTGGGGTTCTAACTAATATCTAAAGTAAGTATGTACTAACAGTAGTGAGGAATCCGGTTTGGCCGGTCGCGCGTTGTTTGGGAGAGGGTATCCTTTGTAGCCTTACCCTTCTCTTTGTTATGGTTGTTTCCCTCACGGGTTATGATCTCCCATTAGCTTACTCCAAAGCTTAGCTATTCTGACTTATGATCGGTTTAGGGGGAACATGTGTTTGTGTGGTGTGTTCGGGCCTCCAAACCCGAACCGCCTTAACTTAAGTTACTCGTCTAACTATTAGGACGGTAATGAGTGTTGTTGTTATTGTATAACGAGCTTATCATGAGACTGGCAACATTCTCTAGGCTCACCAGTGTATAAACAATGTTGGGTCGGTTCCTAAGAGAACCACTCCCGTTATGTTATGTATTTTTGTGTGATGCAATATCTATTGCGGTATTATGTTGTGCACGTGAAAACGTGCAAAGTGTTGTTAAGTGTGGTATGTAGTGTATGTTGTATGTTGTAAAATGTGGAGTGTGTGGATCATGGATATGATTCCCAGTTTGTGATAAGAGGCGTTTAAGGATAACCCGATTTAAGGGTATGTGTCGCTTATTAAGGAAGTAGCTCCATTAGAGGAGGAACACTCTAGGGATGATGAATACCATGAGTGACTTATTAAGTAGGATGTATTATCCGATTGTTGAGCCCATTGAGGCGAAATATTAAGTGTTGTGTGTTTACTGTTACATGCATGATTTAAACATAATCAACCGCATGCTATGACGACAATTAGTTGTGCGTGGCCCGGTAGCATGTGGGCTGCGGGATTACCATACCAGCAAAGGTGCTGAGCCCCTTGGGGCCACCCTTTCTCTTCTTTTCCTATTTCAGGTACAGAGAGCTGGAAGCCGTTCGAGATTAGAACGGGTAGTCATTGTACATGGGTAATCATTTAAGTGTATATATACAGTAGGTGTAGTAAGACCGAAATTGTTGTCGGCATCAGTTTATAAATACTCGGTATAGTTGTAAGGTGTATGTTGTCGTTGTTGTTAATGGAAAGGGATAGTAATGTGTAGTCGCTCGGGAATTTAGCCCATCAGACCGGTACAATGTATATGTATTAGCCTTGTTAGCCACGTGGGTGGTTAACGGCGTGTAACACCAACGAGATAAGTAACTTGATGAGGTTGTTTTTCCGCTGCAGTTTATTAAGTGTGTTATTGTTGGATGGGGTGTTACAAAAAGTGGTATCAGAGCGATTGATGACAGAATTACCGAGCTTAGGAAATACCGAGTTAGGATTTAAGTACTTGGGTTAAGGGTTGAGGGATAGCGTGAGAGATACGCTAGATAGGAACTACCAGTGACTACTGGAAACCTACAATATCCATCCCACCCTCCACAATCCCTGTATATAACTTGGGGAAACAACGCCAGAGATGGAAGTCCACTCTTACTCGGGAATACCCGATCTGGCTGTTATTAAGTACCTTTAGGGTACGGAGAACCTGTCACACGGTAGATCCCGAAAACAGGGAATCCCGGAGACGGTCTCCATCTAAACAAGGTTAACCGCATTCCATAGCAAAGAATGAAGGATCTTGAGTATAGAGGAATAGAATTTCCGGCAACCTGGGTCGACATGCAAGCAGTCGAGAGTAACCAGCTTGCAACGCACCGACCGTGCAACAGGCAAGAAGTGGATTAGTGAAACCCGAGACAAGTGTCTACGGAACCACAGTTGATAAATAATACACCAACGGTATACCAACCGACAAGGGAACTGCAACGTAGTGCCCAAGCAAGAGACAAGTCTCAGTAACCACGACAAGTGCGTGGAACGGGCTATAAAGAGGATACGATACTAAGTAAAGAGGGACTCCAAGAGTGGGAGACACCCCAGTTGATAATTACCATATGAATACAGTGAGGAGTTACCCAGAGGGTTATTCAAGGCAGTGAGATCAGTAAGGGCCAACAAGGCCACTGATGACAATATGGGTAAAAACAATACCACAACTGGTATGTGTTAACCGATAGCCAGTTAGCATGGCGCACTTACCGTAGCAAGTGCTGCTATAACAGGGCTGTTCGGGAAATTTATAACCACTACTACGAAGTACTTGGTAACCATGAAGTTAAGTGAGATCATTGTAACCGTGGAAGGGCTTAATAGCCTAACCTCTGTGATTGTAAGTACACAGTCAGCAAGAAGCTAGACTTGGCTAAGGTAAGAAGATGTTGTGAAACCATGAAAATTTTTTTCAAACCTAGATTTATTCAACCCTTTCTTTTCAAAACCAGATTTTATTTCAAACCAACACTTCTTTCCAACCTTCTTTTAAACCAAGCCAGTAAACCAAGGACAGTTGGCGAGGATACAACAATGGATAAACTTTCCCTCGATTAAGTTCGGGAAGAAGGAATGAATATTGTCACGGGACAATATAAGGGAGTTGACAACAGAATACTTCACCTAGGCGTGTGACGGACACTACGAGTGTACCAACTGAATTGTGGGACGACCGCACTCCGATAGGAGCTTGTGGGCCTGACAGACCTACTTATGGTTAGTTGGGTAAGTAGTAATGTATCAGTATGGTACCCCTATATGTATACGAGTAGAGTCCGAAACACGGGAAGTAGTCGACTCCGTCTATGGTCAGCAGTATAAATCAAACAGAAGCTAGAGATTACAAAGAATGGTTGAAGTTAGGGAACTCAGTTAAGTTAGCGAGACTAAAAGGATTAGTGAATTCCTTTCAAGGAAATGTTAAGGGTCAGGAGGTGCGAAGTGCACTAACTGCAATATAAAGACATCTTATACGTCTTAAGGATCCTCAAGGATAAGCATGATAGCTGGACACGGAGACCCAGCCTGTGCGTGGCAAGGCAGATGCCTGATGTGGACACATTAGCGTGCAATGAACGGGATGAAAATTCCCAGAATGAGTACCTACACTACCAGGAAATGTGATCTTCATAGAAGGAGATATAAGCCAGTTAAGAACGCAAAAGGCGTGGCTAACTGAATGTACCAATGAGTGTAAACCAGATGTAATGGCATGACTTAGTAACACCCAGGAGCAATCCTTAAAGGGTGTTCGAATCAACAAGTGTTGCACGAAATGACATGACAGAAACACAAGGGTTGAAATTAACACCAGTTTAGACATAAGTTGTCAGGAGACGAACTGACAATCCTAAGGGGCATCCCATGAAAGGAAACGTGATGCAACGACTTGTCATGGAGCCCAATATAATATCCAAACCATGTAATTGTACAGAGAAGTACATGTGTGTGGACAGCCTACAATGAGCTCAGCTCAAGGAATAAGGCTTATAAGCCATAAGCAAGATATGTTATATAAATTCGATTGATGGTATAAGTGAATAGAGTGGTAAACGAACCACTGCATTAAGAGGGGGATACCTCTCGATATTGTGACACCGCAGGAGCGGTAATTATGTGAATCAAGTTCAAGAAATATGTTAAGGATGGACGATGTTATTATTGAAGTGGAGCAGTTAGCTTAATAGTACGTGTGTATAAGTGAAACACCGAGCTAAATAATGCCGGCTTGTGACTCGAATGATCGATGCTCAAGGAGCATTCAGTAGTCATAATGAGTAATGAACCATAATGTGAATAATGTAAGTATATGCGTGGAAGTAATGTGACAAGTAAATACGATGTGAGTTAGTGTTATACAATAAGCACGGTGCGCAGTAAGCGACGTTGTATAAGTGTTGTTAAATAATGATATGACGGATAAGACCAGTTATGAGTTAAATCAATGGACATGAAGCAAGTGATGATACACAGAGGGCAATAAGCCAATGGTCGGTACTATGTGTAAGGAACTCAGTGTGAATTCCTACTGCAATCACATAAGGGATTTACTGTCAAGAGTTTAGCCTTGCACTCTGTATGACTGAGTGTTTTGGTATTGCACTTGCGCAGTAATGATCGAGTGGTAGCTAGGAATTGGAAACATTTAATTGTGGAGCAATAATGTTAAATGGCCGATGCATAGGAAATGCAAGACCACACCAATAAAAGAGTACTTATACAAAACCAAATGTGGAGACATGATTAACAGTAAGTGACTATAGCAGCACTAACTGCCAAATACCGGTATGGAATATACCCCAAATGTGTATAATAGCTGAGAGAGCACTACACACTAGGTAGTAGCTCAATCTCGACCGACAGTAAGTCGGAAGAGAACAAGTCAATCATTGTGAAATACATAGCTGTATACACAGTAAATCGTTATGGAAGTAGATAGAAAGTTTATAACTCAACGAATTCGCTAACGGTAAAGACACCACGCGTCGGTTGAGAAACCATTGTTACCAAGATGAAGGTGACAATTGGGGATAACAATACAGTAAGAATAGCAATGGAGCAATTAAGCTCTACAGTTACTAGAGTTTCGCCAGCAGAAACTAGTGAGCCAGTGATTCAAGTGTTGAATGTACATGGTGAACATGAGCAAATGGCTAATTATTAACGCCTAGAAGCCTACAGGCCAGAATCGAAACCAACTAAGAGTTCAACAAACTCCAATGAGAATTCTTGGTTTAGGAACTAAACCGCCAATATGGTTAAGATCCTCTAATCAGAATCCATTGTGTAATAGGCCGCGTGAAGTTGAAACACTTCACGACGGCAGAACATTATAAGCCAATGTTTATGTGATTGATTACGTGGGCATAATCCCTTTTAAGGGGGGTAGAGCGCAAAACCACTTAGTGTATATTAGTACAAGTGTACGTAGTGTATGTGACTTATATTGTGCATAGCACAAAATTATATTATTGTTTTGATGATGGTGTGTGTGTTACGTAAACATACACATTCATTCATGGTTTAATTGTGGTAATTGCGCACAGAAGATGCGAATACCATTGTGATAAGTGTGGTGTGTTGTTAACGTTGTGTGGGATAGTACAAGTGTGGGAGTAAGAAACTCCCGGGAACAAAAGCCCCGACGTGTATAAATGTAAACCAGTGTTGTATTTTGATAAAATATATGTGTATATATATATACTTTATAGTGATGCATGAAAGGGTATGAAACCGACATAGAACCTAGTGAGAATAAGATTCCCTAGGCAACAGGATTAAAGTGAATGGAGGTAACTGATAGACGGAGTTCTATCCTTTGGAGATGTTATGATCATGATTAGAATGATTTAGAAGATAGAAAATTGGAAATGAGTGATTACTTGATGCTTGAAAATGAAGTGGGAGGTGGAACTTGATTTGCATGTGATCAAGGGAAGCCGAACACAAATTGGAGTGGAAGGATAGTTCAACACTGATGCTGATCACATCAGGGTTGGATGACTCTTGAAACTCCCTATAAGTGGTCACAAATAACCACGCTAAGAAAAGAAGCAAAGAGCTTAAGTTGGACTTGGAGTTGTGTGTATTTTCAAAAGGATTTTCAATTGGTATTTATAAAACGTTGATAGATACTCTATATAATTAAAGTTCTCTTACTTAACCTCACAAGGAAATTTTAAATTTAAGTGATTGTTTTGACCTCCCAAAGGCACGGGGACGGAAGGTGTCCATCGCGACCGGGTTCTGCGGGATCACAGTGTATATCAAAGATATTTTTGATTGTTATACATGCTATGACATGTTGTGTGGTATGTGTAATAAATATTATTTTGACCTTGAGTTCCTAAAGTGTATGCTATTAAGACCTACGAGTCTAAATGTGTTGTGTTACATAGACCTATGTGTCTAAAGGTTGTTATGTTACCCAAGACCAGTGAGTCAAAGGGGTTGTTATGTATGTGTAAGTGTTGTTAAGATACCCGGACCATAGAGTCCGAGGTTACCATGTGGATATGTTGTGTTATGTGTGGATGTGAATGTGTTGCCCGGACCATTAAGTCCGAGGTTGTGATGTAAAGTGTGTTTGGTTATGGAAGTTTATTTCCAAGTGATTCCTGTATTCTAATCTAATTATGTGTGGAAAGTGTGAACTTCGAGGACGAAGTTCTTTTAAGGGGGGTAGATTGAAATACCCCAACCTTGATAAGTGGTTTAAATATCAAACTATGGTATGTAAAGGCTAAAAGTGCCTTAGGACATCAGTGTACAATTTTAATCATAGTAAAATGCAATAAAGCATTAAGACACGGTTTAGCAAAAACATGCTCTAAGCTATGAGTGAACTTGGTTAGGACCCAAAGAGCCTACCAAGACTTAATAATATTCAATTATGATTTAATAAGGCTAAATAAGTCCTTAGGAAACCTTGGTGGGCAGTTAAACCAATAAAACACAAGAAAATACCTTAAAGTCAATATGAGCAAAAATGTGCTCTAAGCTTGGGATAAATTTGTATAAGACCTAATGGTCATACCTATACCTTATAAATATGTTAATGAACATATTAAATCAATTACTAAAGAAAACCAAGCTTGAAAACAAGTTAAAACACAAAATGTGCTTTAAGGAGTCTTAAAGCACGTTTTTGAAAATTGTCTTGTAAATGAGTTTTGAATGGCTAAATGTCCATCATTAGTCTTAAAATACATGTGTACTATATAGTATCACATTTGGGTGGCTATATCAATGGGAAATCAAAAATTTCACAACAATGTGCCTTGTTTTGTGAATAGTGATTTTTTATAAGCTATTTTGTAACATAAGTTATTATAAGTGAGACAATTGATAAATAAAGTCTAATATACCCCTAGGTACTATTGGGGGCCGGTTTTAAGGTGTGGTGACTCACCACCCTTGTTAAAATGCTAAGGAAATAAAGGATGACTAACTTAAGTACTATTTGCTTTTTAAGTACAAATATCTTCCAAAAGCAAAACTTATCTCATTCTCTCATTTCCTTCTTCATTTCCCACGTATCCAAGCTCTCTTCTACCTCTCTTCTCTCTGTTCTCACGTTCATACAGCACCACCACCATGGAAGTCCACCTTTGAACCCTTGTAAAACCTAGCTCACTTAACCAAATCAAAAACAACAACCACCATTCTCTTCCTCTCATCAAGCTCTTCATTCCTATCTTCTCAAAATTTCAAGATCACCATTTCGGTGCCATGGAGTTCCACCATAGATGGAGCTTGAGCTTGTCTTTCCACATATATTGATCTCCTTTGCTCCTAGGTAAGGAATCTCAAAGAAAAATCAAGTTTCCTCCATGTTTTGTGTGTGTGACCGAAAATATTCATTGATGGAGCTCCTTGTGTTGCTTTGTTCTAGCTCCATTTGAATCTTTCAAGGACTAGGTGGAGTCCTCTCTTCATAGATATTCAAACTCTCTTCAAGAATCAAGGTAAAACAACTACATTAATGTTTTTGAAACAATGTAAACCTAGGGTTTACAATGAGATGGAGCTTAAAGCTTGAATACTCATTATGTTGTTTGTATAATGTTTAGTAGTTGGCAAGGACCAAATGCCTTACCGGTTTTGTAAGGAAACAAGAAAGAAATTTGGGAGAAAAGAGGTAAATATGCTATCTTAATGTGGTTTAATGCCTTAGGAGAAATAAGCTTATAATGCTTTTTAAAACTACCTAAAGAGCAAATGGTGAATGACCTAGTAAAGTGTTCTCAAGGAGACTAGTAAAAGAACATATGTATTGGTGTATGTATTTGCAGGTCAAAGGCATTATTTATGTGGGAAATTCAGTGTTTAAGGATTATGCAATTTAAGGGCCTAAGAGCCATGTTTATTAAGGGCCTAAGTGCCAAGCAAGTTTAATTATGCACTATATTGTGATGTAGTGTAAATTTGGTGAAATTTTGTGAGTGATAATGTTCTTGATGGATTTAGGTGCTCTTGATGCTTAATGGTGAAAACTATGAGTTTTGGAATGATGACGTGCTAAGAGACCCATGGCGAAATTTGTAAAATGTATAAGGGATTCTAAGTGCTTAAATGAACTGGGTGAACTATGAATTGTTAGGATGGATACATCTTCACTAAGGAAGAACACATGCATTAAGGTGTTCTAAGGTGCTATAAGGATTTAGGCATTGTCGTGGAAGCTCTAGGAATTCAATAAGTGTTTTTGAGAATGTATTAAAGTCTTGGAGGAGTTTGTTTAAGGTTTAGGTTATGTGATGTGCAAGGTGGGAATAAGGTATAGATAAGGTTTTGAGAAAGGAACTTAAGGAGTTGTGAAAGAGAAGATTTGGTTAGTAAGAGAAGATGCTTGGGAGATGATGTTATGATGGTGAGGGGACACTTTGGTATAAAGGTTATTATGGATGAAACACCACTTGAAAAACTAGGAGGAAACATTGTAAGTGTAAGAAATTTTGTGAAGATATAAGTAAAGGTTTAAGGAATTAGAAAAAGAGTTTTGTGAGTGTTTAAGGATATCTTAAGGTGTGTTTGAAGTGCTCAAATGAGGTTAGGATGTACTGGGTTATATGGGGTGAAGTTTGGAGTTGAATGTAAAAAGGAAAACAAGGATTTGGGGCAGACCGGACTTGCGACCGGACTTGCAAGTTCGGTCGGGCCCAGTTTACCCTGTGGGAATTAGTTTCTGGAATGGACCGGACATAGGACCGGACTTACAAGTCCGGTCGGAGTAGAAAAATTTTGACGGAAAAGTGTTCTGGAATCGACCGGACTTGGGTAAGTCCGGTCGGCAAGTCCGGTCGGACCAAAAATGTTGTTAAAGGTTATGAAATGATATGCAATGATGGGGATTGATTAGTAATGATGTTATAAAGTTGTTAAGGATATGTTAGGTGAGTTTTAATGGCAATTAAGTGGGTGAAAAGTTGTATCAAAATGTAAAAGTAAAACAAGTTAAAATATAAAG
The DNA here is from genome assembly GCA_023374045.1 of Limonium bicolor. Lineage (NCBI taxonomy): Eukaryota > Viridiplantae > Streptophyta > Magnoliopsida > Caryophyllales > Plumbaginaceae > Limonium > Limonium bicolor. Next base: position 267,763,140 of record CM041776.1, read on the forward strand.
TAATGTAACTAAGTTAACGGGGAAAGTTAAGCATTAGACACTAAATAATCAAGCAACCCCGATGTTAATAAAAAAAACACCTGTGATGTTAACAGTTGTTCGAGAATTGCTCGAGGAACATAAGTGGACGTGGTAAAGTGGACTCCGGTGACAGGTATGGTTTTCTTGCAACCTGTGTCCTACCGGATTACACCGGCTTGTATGCCAATGTGTTTTTCTGTATGTTTGCCACGTTGTAAGATAAAACATGTAATGAGTTTACAGTAATTCATATATGTGGCGTGTTCAACTCCGATACCATTTAACCTCGGCAGGGTTAACCTTAGTTAACTGAGTCTAGGATCACATGAGAGTTCGGTATTCGGAGTAAACGACCCGAACCATGGGACGTACTAACCACGGCTATGCATGTGTTAAATGTGTGACATGTGTATGTGAATGTAGGGATCTCCCTTGTGTGTCTAACACAGTTGTAATACTGTATGATGTGTAGATGTGATAGACTCCATAGTGGGGTTCTAACTAATATCTAAAGTAAGTATGTACTAACAGTAGTGAGGAATCCGGTTTGGCCGGTCGCGCGTTGTTTGGGAGAGGGTTCCTTTGTAGCCTTACCCTTCTCTTTGTTATGGTTGTTTCCCTCACGGGTTATGATCTCCCATTAGCTTACTCCAAAGCTTAGCTATTCTGACTTATGATCGGTTTAGGGGGAACATGTGTTTGTGTGGTGTGTTCGGGCCTCCAAACCCGAACCGCCTTAACTTAAGTTACTCGTCCAACTATTAGGACGGTAATGAGTGTTGTTGTTATTGTATAACGAGCTTATCATGAGACTGGCAACATTCTCTAGGCTCACCAGTGTATAAACAATGTTTGGGGCGGTTCCTAAGAGGACCACTCCCGTTATGTTATGTATTTTTGTTGTGATGCAATAGCTATTGCGGTATTATGTTGTGCACGTGGAAACGTGCAAAGTGTTGTTAAGTGTGGTATGTAGTGTATGTTGTATGTTGTAAAATGTGGAGTGTGTGGATCATGGATATGATTCCCAGTTTGTGATAAGAGGCGTTTAAGGATAACCCGATTTAAGGGTATGTGTCGCTTATTAAGGAAGTAGCTCCATTAGAGGAGGAACACTCTAGGGATATGAATACCATGAGTGACTTATTAAGTAGGATGTATTATCCGATTGTTGAGCCCATTGAGGCGAAATATTAAGTGTTGTGTGTTTACTGTTACATGCATGATTTAAACATAATCAACCGCATGCTATGACGACAATTAGTTGTGCGTGGCCCGGTAGCATGTGGGCTGCGGGATTACCATACCAGCAAAGGTGCTGAGCCCCTTGGGGGCCACCCTTTCTCTTCTTTTCCTATTTCAGGTACAGAGAGCTGGAAGCCGTTCGAGATTAGAACGGGGTAGTCATTGTACATGGGTAATCATTTAAGTGTATATATACAGTAGGTGTAGTAAGACCGAAATTGTTGTCGGCATCAGTTTATAAATACTCGGTATAGTTGTAAGGTGTATGTTGTCGTTGTTGTTAATGGAAAGGGATAGTAATGTGTAGTCGCTCGGGAATTTAGCCCATCAGACCGGTACAATGTATATGTATTAGCCTTGTTAGCCACGTGGGTGGTTAACGGCGTGTAACACCAACGAGATAAGTAACTTGATGAGGTTGTTTTTCCGCTGCAGTTTATTGTAAGTGTGTTATTGTTGGATGGGGTGTTACAGATATGCTATAAAAGGTATCACACCTGAAAACTTTATTTTGATATAATATGATATTGGCATTGCGCCAGAAATTATTATAATATATGAAAAAGAAATGATATTGAGTAGATCACTCATCGAAAAGATGGTATAACACCTGGTTAATTCATATGCAGTCGTATTTATATATTTATTTTTGTACGAGTGAGCATTGTATTATGCTTCATGAAGAATCATGATGGTATAGCACCAGGAAATTTATGGTAGTAGTTTCAAAAAAAATCTAATTAAGCGACATCGTATAATAATTGTATGTTCATATGTCAAGTTTTGACCTCTATGATGGTTACATCGCTATATAGGGCATTGTGCCTGTTAAGTTTATTTTGTATTATTTATAGAAAAAAAGGCACCGTGCCGGAAAGTTTTCAGTTCTGATATTAAAATGATGTCATAAAAACGATACCTATAGGATCGTTCCTAATATTTGTTTATTTTATTTATATGACAGATTGTAAAAATTACCATTGAAGAATTTCATTGATGGATGTGAAGACGTATGTCTTATTGATAGTGCTGCAACGCACACAATTCTTAAGAGTAAGAAATACTTTTCTTATTTACGAAATTATGCGCCAAAGGTTACTACCATATCAGGTAGTACGAGTATTGTTGAAGGGTCTGGAAAAGCAACCATTACTCTACCTAAGGGAACAAAAATATGCATTGAAAATGCATTATTTTCCAGCACGTCTCAAAGAAACCTGTTGAGTTTCATTGATATACGCCGGAATGGGTATCACATTGAGACGGGGAATGATGGAAATGTTGAATATATTGGCATCACAAAAGTGATAGCTGGAAAGAGACAAATGTTGGAAAAGCTAGTTGCTATTTCCTCTGGGTTGTACCCTGCGTATATTAATACAACAGAAATACATGTTGTTGAAAAACTGAAATATTTTGATGATTTCAAAACTTGGCATGACCGGTTAGGCCATCCCGGTTCCATCATGATGCGAAGAATTATGGAAAATTCATGTGGTCATATGTTGAAAAACAAAAAGTTTCTTCAACTAAATAGTTTTCCGTGTATTGCTTGTTCTCAAGGAAAACTAATTATAAGGCCATCACCAGTTAAACTCGAGATAAAGCCGATTGCTTTTCTCGAAAGGATTCAGGGTGATATATGTGGACCTATCCATCCACCATGTGGACCATTTAGATATTTTCTGGTTTTGATAGATGCATCAACCAGATGGTCACATGTTAGCTTATTATCAACCCGTAATATGGCATTTGCAAGATTATTGGCTCAGTTAATTCGATTGCGAGCCAATTTTCCTGATAATCAAATCAAATCCATACGCATGGATAATGCTGGTGAATTTACCTCCAAGGCCTTCAATGACTATTGCATGTCCATTGGAATAACCATTGAACATCCAGTAGCTCATGTGCATACCCAAAATGGTTTGGCAGAATCTTTGATCAAACGTCTGCAGTTAATTGCAAGACCGTTACTAATGAGATCAAAACTCCCAGTATCTGCGTGGGGACATGCTATATTACATGCAGCTACCTTGATTCGCATCAGGCCAACAAGCTTTAATAAGTTGTCACCATTACAAATGGTTACGGGTCAAGAACCCAATATCTCTCACCTGAGGATTTTCGGTTGTGCGGTATATGTTCCTATACCTCCACCGCAAAGAACCAAAATGGGGCCTCAAGAAGAATGGGAATATATGTTGGGCTTGAATCTGCCTCAATTATTAGATATCTCGAGCCAACAACTGGGGACTTGTTTACAGCTCGATTTGCTGACTGTCATTTTGATGAGTCACATTTCCCATCATTAGGGGGAGAAAATAAGCAATTGGTAAAGGAGATTACATGGAACGAACCATCATTACTACATTACGATCCTCGCACTAAGCAATGTGAACAAGATGTTCAACATATTATTAATCTCCAAAAGCTGGCAAACCAATTGCCTGATGCATTTACTGACCTAAATCAGGTGACACAGTCGTATGTGCCAGCTAAAAATGCTCCCGCTAAATTGATGTCCATGGAGGACAGGTTGCAAATGAGTCTAACACACGTATAAAACGTGGTAGACCAGTCGGTTCCAAAGATAAAAACCCTCGAAAACGAAAGGGAGCATGCATTAAAGATGGTCTAAGTGAAAAGGGTGAGACTCTTGAAGAGTCTGTAGACATGACAGTTGCAGAAATGCAGAAAAATCAGGTACCTGAAACAAATATTGATAATGAAGAGATCTCGATCAACTATCATGACTGGAATTCGATGGAACCGACATGAAATTGACGTCGATGAAATTTTTGCATATAATGTAGCGCTACAAGTTATGAATAATGAAGAGGATCATGAACCAAAGTCTGTTGAAGAATGCAGACAAAGAAATGATTGGCCAAAATGGAAAGATGCTATTGAAGCAGAATTAAACTCACTTAAAAAACGTGAGGTTTTGGACCAGTGGTCCATACACCCAGTAAGATAAAACCAGTTGGTTATAAATGGGTGTTTGTGCGAAAAAGAAACGAGCAAAATGAAATTGTGAGATACAAAGCTCGTCTAGTTGCACAAGGTTTTAGTCAAAGACCTGGTATTGACTATGAAGAAACTTATTCCCCAGTTATGGATGCCACAAGTTTTAGATACTTGATTAGTTTGGCAATCCAAGAAAATCTTGAGTTTCGTTTAATGGATGTGGTTACAGCCTATCTATATGGATCGCTTGATAGCGACATTTATATGAGGCTACCAGAGGGATTTAAATTGCCCGAAGCATTTAAATCAAGCTCTAGAGAAAAGTTCTCTATTAAATTGAATAAATCCCTCTATGGACTAAAGCAGTCGGGTATGTGGTATAATCGCCTTAGCGACTTCTTGCTTAAGAAAGGCTATAAGAATGACTCGATTTGTCCCTGTATATTCATAAGGAAAAGTGGATCTGGGATTGTCATAATTGCAGTCTATGTTGATGACCTCAACATAATTGGAACATCTGCAGAACTTCAACAAGTTGTTGAATGTTTAAAGTCAGAATTTGAAATGAAAGATCTTGGTAAGACAAAGTTTTGCTTAGGACTGCAACTCGAGCATTCACCAAGTGGGGTATTCCTACACCAGACTCAATATATTACAAAGGTGTTGAAAGATTTTATATGGATCACTCATCCGTTGAGCTCCCCAATGGTTGTTAGGTCCCTAGATGTAAACAAGGACCCATTTAGACCCCGTGAAAGTGACGAAGACTTACTTGGTCCTGAAGTCCCATATCTAAGTGTTATTGGAGCATTGACGTACTTGGCGAGTTATACTCGATCTGATATAGCATTCTCTGTAAATCTATTAGCAAGATATAGCTCTGCTCCTACAAAAAGACATTGGAATGGTGTTAAGCATGTACTCCGTTATCTTCGAGGTACAATGGATATGGGGTTATTCTTTCCAAAGACACCTAAGTCTAGTCTAGTAGGTTATGCCGATGCTGGCTACCTATCTGATCCTCACAATGCAAGGTCACAAACAGGTTATGTATTTACCTAATGGAGGTACGGCCATATCATGGAAGTCTATAAAGCAAACGAGTGTCGCCGCCTCCTCTAATCATGCAGAAATTCTAGCGATACACGAAGCCAGTCGAGAATGTGTTTGGTTGAGGTCCATGATCCAACATGTACAAGAGACGTGGCCTATCTTTTGATCAGAAAATTCCCACGACATTATATGAAGACAATGCTGCTGTATAGCCCAGATGAGAGACGGGTACATCAAAGGAGATAGAACGAAGCACATATCTCCCAAGTTTTTCTACACCCATGAGCTTCAGAAGAATGGAGAAATTGATATACAACAAATCCGTTCAAGCGAGAATTTGGCAGATATATTCACCAAGTCACTTCCAACTTCAACTTTCGAAAAGTTAATCCGCAAGATTGGGCTATGTAGATTCAGAGATTTGAAGTGACGTTTAGTTCAGGGGGAGAACTTATGATTGCACTCTTTTTCCTTAGTCTTGGTTTTTATCCCTGGGTTTTTCCAAGCAAGGTTTTTAACGAGGCAATCAATATCGGACATTCAAGGGGGAGTGTTATATATATATATATATATATTTAGTGAATGTCCATATTGCCCCTTTGGGTTATCCTTTTCTCTCTATAAATAGAGACCATTGTACTCAGTTGTGATGTGAATGAAAAACCTTGCCGTTTCTACACTTTCTCTGTTCTCTCATTTGTAACACAAATATATATTTTATAATTATGATTCATGGTAATTTATTCATAATTAAATTTAAAGTATTCGGGTATCTAGTAATACCCGTTATTATTTTTAGGCTCTGAGTTTGTTATCGGGGAGTAGTGCTTTATTCATCGGTTGATTGTGGTGCGAGTTTCACCCAAATTTCAGGTAAGTTACTATGTTCAGTAATTTTTATTATATTTATAATAATGAACTTTCACGTGGATGTGAATTTTGTGTGACACCATTGTTTGAGATTGAAGTGTTGAGTGTTAGTGATAATTGCATTTTCTTATGTGAGTGAATTATTTTGTAATGGATATTGGTGGTTATTTAAATATTATTTCTAAAATAGATTGATGGAAAAATTGTTATGAGATTATTTATGAGATCATATATAAGAAGAAATTATGTAATCGTGACGATTTATCACACATATATTTTATGGTTGTATAAGTTGGTTTTGATTGATTAAATTGTGAATAATGATAATTATAAAGAATATTAAAGAGAAGAAAACCATGGTGCATGTGAGCCATATTAGGACACATGAAAGAGATGTTAAATGCGGGCCGCATTAGGACGCATTACTATGAGATATTGTAGACCACATTAGGACACAATTAGCCCTATTTTCTACTCTCTAGTCTTTTGTACTATTGAGGGTGTGCACAATTAAGGATTTAGTGGCGAGGTTGGAACCCCGGCAGCGTGTTGGGGTCCAGGTTACAGCTGCGTGTTGTACCCAAAAGTGAGAAAGGTTGTTTTGTCCTGGCTGCGTGTTGGGACAAGGAAGATAATTTAATTAATTTGGATATTTATTCTTGCGTTTATTAAGGAAACAAACTTGAAGTATTATACGAAGTTGCCTTATGATTATGTGATGACATTGTTAAATGACTTGTATGTTGATGCATGGCTATAATGGTAAATTGTTTTTAAAAAGAAAATGTTTTTACGAAGTGAAGTGGTAGCTTACTCAATTTTCTGACTTTATCGTGGCTCTTTGTTTGTTTTGATTTCTGCCACAGGTCCTCATAAAGTGTAAGGGTGCACTAATGGAAAAAAGCTTTTAAACCACGGTTATTTTGCTCAAAACCCACGGTTGAAAACCGTGGTATATACGCCCGTCGCATATAGGAAAATCTTTATAAACGACGGTTCAAAACCGTCATTTATAATGAACAATATACCACGGTTTCTTAATAACCGTGGCTTATAATCTTTTTTTTACGACTATAAATGATGGTTGCAGCCAATAACCGTCATTTATAGTGAACAATATACCACGGTTTCATGTATAACCGTGGTTTATAATATATTTTTTTGATGACTATAAATGACGGTTCCAGTCAATAACCGTCATTTATAGTTCTTTTGGTGACTATAAATGACGGTTGCAGCCGATAACCATCATTTATAGTCTACAATTTTTTTTCAAAATCCCCACATTCAATCCGTGCGACAGATGTAGCTAATAACTAATTTTTAATCTATAATAGAGCGCAAACACAAGAGAATGTAGAGGCCCGAGCATGTATGTTCCTTGTGTGCGAATTACAATAGCAAAATATTCCAGCAGAGCAATGTTTCTTGTTCGTGAATTAGGTTACCATGAGTGAAGTTGAGGAAGAAACGCAGAGCATGTTCTTTGTTCGCCGGGATGGGTTGCAAAATTACCGTGAAATCTATAGAATGAGGCATAAAGCATGTTATTTGTTCACCAATGTGGGTTACAAAAATACCATGCAATCTAGAGAATAAGGAAGAGGCGAGCATGCTCCTTGCTCACTAGTTAATTAGGGTTGCAAAACTTATCGTGAGGTGAAAGAGAATAAGGAAGAGGCGTAGAGTTTGGTCCTTGTTCGCCAGGGTGGGTTGCAAAAATTACCGTGAGGTTGAAGAGAAGGCGCAGAGCATGTTCATTGTTCGACAGTTAGGGGGTTGTAAAAATTACTGTGAGTCATGAAGGTAGTGGAAGAGAAGAGATATAAAAAGAGAATGAATAGTGGCGCGTCGTTCAATTTCAGCGAAAAATATTCCCGCTAAGACAATAAATGACGGTTCACGGTGTAACCGTCATTTATAATATGGCACGAAGAGAATAAACCACGGTTCCTAACCATGGTTTATAGTCAATGAAGAGTGGCACGCCGTTTAACTTTCAGCAAAATAATTTCCCGCTAAGACAATATATGACGGTTCAGCGGATAACCGTCATTTATAATGTAGCATGAAGAGAATAAATGACGGTTCAACATAAAACCGTGGTTTATAGTTAATGAAGAGTGGCGCGCTGTTTAATTGTTAGCAAAAAAATTCCCGCTAAGACAATATATGACGGTTCAGCGGATAACCGTCATTTATAATGTAGCATGAATAGAATAAATGACGGTTCAATATACAACCGTGGTTTATAGTCAATTTTTCTTGAATTAAGAGTGGCGCGCCGTTTTCCCTCTAGGAAAATAAATGATGGTTCACGGGGTAACCGTCATTTATAATGTAGCACGAAGAGAATAAATGATAGTTCTGCATAAAACCGTCATTTATAGACAATTTTGAGTGGCGCGCTGTTTTCCCGCTAATACAATAAATGACGGTTCATGGGATAACCGTCCTTTATAATGTGGATCAATTAGAATAAATGACGGTTCTACATAAAACCGTGGTTTTTAGGCTGTGGTTTAAAACTTTTTTTCTACTAATGGTGGGACAACGACCCCACTAGACTAAATACTTATGATTAATTTTGTTTAGACTTTGAAACTTTCTTGTTAAAGACTATTTGACTTTATTGGATTTCTTTTATCAATAATGATGGTTTGGGTTATTTGAATATTGGTTTGAGCCTTAGCACTCGTTTAGCTGCGAGTGTGGATAATACTCTGAATTTAGGATTTAGTTCTGTTGCGTATTAATATCAAATCTATATTGTTAAATAATTGACCTAATAAAATGTTAGAAAATTCGGGGTGTTACACACTAGGTCGGATATGCGAGTTTCCGCCTCCGCTGGGGCTCCAATGGGCTTTGCCTAGGTAGCCAGCTCGAGCGTAGCCAGCTTTTCCTCGAGCATGATGATTGTATCCATGTACTTGGCCTCGATCGCCAATTGTGGCCATCTGCTTGAGTTTGAAGGCTTTCATGAGCTCCTCGACGGAGGCTGGAGTCCCCCCTCCTGCTTACCCAATCTCCTCGTCGACGAGAAAGGGCATGTCATCAGCTGGTGGGGTCAACATGTCTGAAGAGATGGAAGTGATTGTAACCGAAGGTAGAGCTGAAGAAGGAGTAGGCAGTCGGGTTAGACGGCCGACGCTTTTATCCCAACATCTCTTTAAAATCTTGCCTTGCACGTATTTATCGCCAGAAAAAAAGTGCATTAGAATCCGTAAGTTGGGAATGTCTTTGTTCTTTAAAGGAGTGTTCATAATCAATGAATGAGGTGTTTGGGCCAAATCGAACATTTTGTTCAGTGATTTGGGTATATGAAACATTTGGACCCGAAAAGGGTTAGTATGAGTGTGAAAGTGTCTGATTCATAAGACCTCATGAGTAAGGTACTTGGGCCAAAATGTGCTTGAGATGAATAGACTGAAAGTATGAACAGGTTATTGGGCTGAAAGCTTGAGGTTCTTGGCCTAGAAGAATTCATCATAGGTTAAAAATTGGCCTTCGGACAGACAAACATTAAGAAAAGAAGCACATAGAAGGAAATCACACATGGGTTAATCAGGTAAATTCCTCAATGATGATTGCATTTGACTGGGTATGGATTGCTCCTAATAAATGTTGGGGCTTGAGCTCAGGTTACCATTGAGGGATAGGTTTTCGCGCGCTATCCTCTTTGGACTTTCTCACTTTTTTCACATCACCGTGAGGTGTGCGTCTATGGGCGGGTCTTTGACTGACCAAACATTGGGCTTGGGTAAAGGTACTGCCGGAGAGGTAATAGGGGCTGAAGCTCAGGTATTAAGGGGACGTGGTTCGCACTATGTTCTCCTCTTTTTCCCCACTTATTCACATCACATAAAGGTGTGAGTCTCAGACAGGGACCACCTAAAGTGGGTCCGGGTGAAATCGGTTTGCGTGGACCCTCAACACTCTCACGTGATAAATATTTGCGTGAAAATAGAAGTGCACGTAAAAGTGAGTCAAACAATATAATAAAAGCCTTAAATGCATTTTTCAAGTTAAGCCCTCTTATCTTAAAATTAAATAAGTTAAAATTAAGAGTTAGTCCTTAGCAGAGTCGTCAGTCTGTGAGTCTTGGGTTTTCAAACCTTATCCTATGTTGATTATATTGATTAGGATCTATTCAGGTTCTAAGTCCGCTTATAACCTAAGGTTAGCCCACTGGAACCTATTAAGAGTCGTCACCTAGTAAACTAGAAAAGGTTGAGATTGGGTTCGGGGGCATGGTCTACAACTTTTTCATGTTCAAATTACTTTTACCACCCTTGAAGCTATTTTTCTTCTACTTATCACATGAAAGACTTATATAAAGTTGATGTAACCTAAGTGTGCTATCTTTTGTATTTTTATGTTTTGTTACATTTTTGACTGAAATTGAAAGTGAAAATTGAAATTACCTAAACTAGAGTTTTGGGGGCCAAATTAGGTCAAATTTCTTCGATGTCCGTGACCATGGACCCTTTTCTACCAAATTAATCAGAATATTCAAAATTTTAAAAGATAAAATTTTCCAAGTGTCCGAGGCCACAAACAGGGTGTCCGTGGGCCTGGACTTACCTAATTTTCAAAAGATTGTGTTTTCCACCGTCGTCCATGGGCTGTCGTGGCTTCGAACAGGCGTCTGGGACCCTAGACAGGACGTCAGTGGATATGGACAGCCACCAGACGACGGCGTTTGTGGTGTTTCTGGTGGTGTTTTTTGGCTCAAATTTAGGGTTATGTAGCTTAAGTGATCCTACACTAGTACAAAAGACGTCTATTTCGGCGCCCCTATTTCGGCGGTTGTAGATAAAACCGCCGCAATAGGAGCCCGAGATGTATGCGGTCTGTAAAGAAGGGGTCTATTTCGGCGGTTCCTAGATTTGAGCCGCCGAAATAGGCCCTATTTAATAATAAAAAAAATAAAAGAGACCTATTTCGGCGGTTCCTTACACGAAACCGCCGAAATAGGTGTTTCTATTTTTTTTTTAATTAAAACGACCTATTTCGGTGGTTCTTTGTTAGGAACCGCCGAAATAGGTCTCTTTAATTTTTTTTATTATTAAATATGGCCTATTTCGGCGGTTTCTAACAAAGAACCGCCGAAATAGGTCCTTTTAATTAGCCCCCCAACCCGCCCCGAAGCAATTACGGTTTCATTAACATAATTAACCCCTCTTCTCCTCTGTTCTCCGCGGCGATTCGGAACCCCCGACGCTACCACCACCTCACTGCCGTCGGCCGCCCTCCTCCTCCTCCCGCCTTCGCCGGACGTCGCGTCGCCGGTGGTTGTCGCGTCGGTGGTGTCGCCGCCCTCCTCCCGCCCAGCAAACAGACGCGCCACGGTGAGTAACCCTAACTTTCATTTTCGGTTTTGTTTAATTAATTGTTAATGTGTTGTTAAAATTGATAGATTGTTGTCACATTGTGATTGTGGATGCTGATATTTATTGTGTGTGTGAAATCTTTGCAAGATTTGGTTGTTAAACTAATAAATTTATGTATGCACACAAGGTGTTTGACGAAATGTCCGAGTGAATTTTTTTGCTGTTTTTGGCCCTTCTTTTAAGTATAGTTAGGTTAGCTTATTTGGGCTAGATTTATTATGCTTATATATGGGGTGGAACAATGTTTGAGCATTATTGTTTAAGTATAGTTAGGTTAGCTTATTTGTCCACTTAAAATTACTTGTTAATTCACATTTCATAAGTAAATATACATTGTAAATATACATTGGTGAGTGAGATCTCTGCTAGTTATTTTTGCATAAATAAGCAACACATAAATCAGAAAAATTTCATAACTAAATTTGTTTTCAAGAAAAGGATTTTAAATATTGTATTGTTTATTTAATAGTAAAAGTGCGGTGGGGATCTTTAAATTATTTTCCTTATGCAATGAAAATGGCATGTATATTTTGTTTATCTAATTGCACAAAATTTGTACTAATCACAAATGTAAGTTTACTTGTTCGAACAAGTAATATAAGTTAAGCAATTAAGAGTTTCTCCTTGTCTTCATTAACAATGTAGTCGAGTTGATGAGTTATCATCTTTGACACTAAGTTCCCCACTCTCTGTAGATTGTATTAGAGTTATACTAAAAAAAATTCTTATTGTGCTTGTTTGAATGAGCTAACGATACTCTTTATAATTTACATATTTGATTATGATATTATATTATCGTTAATACAAGAGTGTGATGCATAAGAGGTTTATTGAAAATTATGGATAACATGTTAAACATGAAAAATACAATTTAGGTTGTTATGTAAGTTATAGTTTGATCTTATCATTTATGAGTTGTTATGAACAACTTCATTCATTGGTAAAAATACTATTAAACATTCGGTAGTGTATATATATATATATATATGAGTATTGTATAGTCGTTGAGTTTAATATAAAATTATTCTAATTGATGTGAATGTTGTTCAATCTTTATGCGTTGCCTCTGTAGAGATTGGTATTGCTACACGCGTCTCGCACGCCCGATTGAGAAGAGGGGCTGAAAACAATTCATTTAGGAACCGGTAAATTTTTTTAATTTAACTCTTCATTCTCTTCATTCTCTTCACTCACTGTAAATTTGCAACCTAACTGCATATAAGGAACAAACACAACTACTGAGTTTCTCTTGTGTCTATACGTATTTGTGTCTCTACAGATAAATACTTAAGAAGCTTCTTTACCATTTGATGGTAGATTGAAAGTGGAGCGGAGAACAATTCATTTTCGAACCGGTAATATAATCTAACTTATCATTTTTCTCTTTTGTACTTTGTATTTGATTTCCACAAATTATTGGAATTTCGTTTGATGAATAAATTTGGTATATATTAGTTTGGTTTATGATAGAAATTTGTGTTGTTGAATAATTGGTGAATGCTTAATAATAGGCATGGTTGTGTCTTTTTTTTACTTTGTATTTGATTTCCACAAATTATTAAAATTTGGTTTGATGGATAAAGTTGGTATTAGTTTGATTTGTGATGGAAATTTGTGTTGATGAATGGTTGGTGAATGCTTAATAATAAGCATGGGATAGGTAAAATTATGCAAAAGTCATGCCGATTTTTTTTAAAAAAAATATCTTCGTAATTAATATTGTTTGATGTATGTGTATATGTCTAACAATATCTAATTTTTTTTATCAGGTCTCACTACATTCAAGTCCGTGAATCACCTCTCTTGTTTCCCGCCTTCTTCCATTACTGTTGCACTTTCCTCCTCTGTGCACAAGTAAGTAACTAAACCTTATTTTTTGTTTAATAAATGCAATTATGTATTTAAATATAAGTGCTAGTACATAATTTAGCTTCATTCCATATTTGTTGATGCATTTCTTTTGTAATTTATTTTTTGTTGCTCCCTTGCAGAGACATATCAGAAGTGGTATTGCTGCATCTCTTGCACAGAAGCCTACCTCTCAGGCACCAGTCTCCCCTGTCCATAAATCCTTAAAAAAACAAGTACGTATTTTAACTCTCGATTCTTTGTTAATCTCTAAACCGGTTTGAACTTATACAGTGGAGAATTGAAAATGTTGATTTGATGATCTGAATTTGCAATGGGTTTTCAGTTAGCTAGTAAAGAATTGATTTATTTTAATTGTTGGTTGCTGCCATTGTTGGAATGTTTGTGGTTGTGATGACTTTGGTGAGTGCTGAATAATAAGCACGGGATGTGTACAATTATGCAAAGGTCATGCCGAATTTTTTGTAGAAAAATTATTCGTAATATTGTTTTAAACACCGGTTTCTGTTTTAGAAGTGCAACAATTTCTTAAATTTAAAATGCTAGTTTATTTGTGTTTGCAACCTTAGAGTTAGGCTAGACTAATTGACAATCATCCCAGTCATGCTCCCATTAAGAAATAAACATGTGCAACTTAATACAGACCATATTCTACAAAGGCTCTAACTCACACCTGTGATCTGTTGCACATATAGTATGGAGCGTGACTGGATGTATGGTGATAGAGGCAAACATTTTGACAAAATGCTGAAAGAGTTTTGCAAAGCTGCAGTGCAACACAAGGACAGGACAAAGGCGGAGAAAATTCCATGTCCTTGTGTTGATTGTGGTGTGGTTAGACATTATTCAAGCATCAACCTCGTACAATTCCATGTGAAGACCCGTGGTTTCATGCCACATTATAGAAAATGGATTTTTCATGGAGAACCTGTTGAAGATAATGCTTCAGCTTCCTACAGTCACGATCGGTGTAGCTCAAGAACCAAGCAGACATTCGATACTATTAACGAGCCAGAACTCCCAAGCGCTTCCGGAGTCAATGTTGACAGTGAGTCGACTTCTCATGATGAACAAATTGACGAGATGCTTGATAACGTTGAGGATAATTTTGTTGACCGGCCGGATGAGTATCAAAGGTTGTTGGACGCATCCAAAACGGCGTTGTATCCTACTTGCACTAAGTACACGAAATTGACAGCTATATTGAATTTGTTCAACCTGAAGGGAAGATATGGATTGAGTGACAAAGGTTTCACGGCATTCCTCGAGCTGATTCATGATATGCTACCGGATGAGAACGGTCTCCCTACCACCACGTATGAGGCAAAGAAATGGGTGTGTCCAATGGGAGTAGAGTACAAAAAAATTCACGCGTGTCCAAACAACTGTGTGTTGTACAGGGGTGAATACGAACATCTGGACAATTGCCTGAAATGTTCGTTGTCCCGGTATAAGCATAAAGATGGTGAGTACTCCTCCGTTCAGAAAAAAAGCCCTCCAGCAAAACTTGTTTGGTATTTGCCGATTATACCCAGATTCAAACGGTTTTGCGAATCCGAAAGATGCAAAGAACTTACGATGGCATGCGGAGGGTAGAAAGAGTGATGAGAAACTAAGACATCCAGCAGATGGGCCTCAGTGGAGAAACATCAATAGACGGTACAAAGAACATTTCGGACATGAAGATAGGAATCTGAGGCTTGGGTTATGTACTGATGGAATGAACCCGTACGGCACATTGAGTAGTCAACACAGTACATGGCCTGTTCTGCTAGTGATCTACAATTTGCCCTCATGGTTGTGTATGAAACGAAAGTACATCATGTTATCTCTCCTGATATCTGGTCCCAAGCAGCCAGGTAATAGCATTGATGTGTACCTTGCCCCTCTGATCGACGATCTGAAGCTATTGTGGAATGAGGGGACCGTGGTATATGATGCTTATGCAAGAGAGAATTTCACGCTCAAGGCTTTGTTGTTCTGTACCGTCAATGACTTCCCTGCGTATGGGAACTTGTCCGGTTACACGGTTAAAGGAACATTTGCATGTCCCATTGCGAGGAAGACACTTGTTCGGACCGTTTAAAACATTGTGGGAAGAATGTTTATATGTGTCATCGACGTCTTCTCCCCGAAGATCACCCTTATCGAGTAACGAAGAGAAAGTTGTTCAATGGTCAAGCCGAAACTCGTGTGGCCCGTCTACCTCTGAGCTCTGAGGAAGTGTACGAAAAGGTTAAGGACATTGCAAATGTATTTGGAAACACATCAAAACCGGCGAAAAACATTTGGAAAAAGTGTTCTATCTTTTGGGAACTACCTTATTGGCGTCATCTTTCTGTGAGACACTGCTTAGACATCATGCACATTGTGAAGAACGTTGGTGAGGCAGTGAGTGGGACTTTACTCAATATACCCGGCAAAACAAAAGACGGATTGAAAATCAGAAAGGACATGCAAACCATGGGTATACGAAAGGAGTTACACCCACAAGAGAATGGGAAACGAATCTACCTACCTCCTGCATGCTACACGCTCTCAAAGGCTGAAAAGATTAGTTTCTGCAAATGTCTGCACTCGGTAAAAGTACCGTCTGGGTACTCTTCAAACTGGAAGAACATTGTATCGATGAAGGATTTAAAACTTTTAGGCATGAAATCTCACGATTATCATGTACTGATGTTACATCTTCTTCCGGTCGCAATTCGAGGGATATTGCCATCTGATGTCAGAAATGCTTTAACTCGGTTATGTTTCTTTTTCAATGTTTGCTCCAAGGCAATTGACGTAACTCTCTAGATGATCTACAACGTGAAATTGTGTTCACATTATGTCAACTGAGATGTATTTCCCACCATCTTTCTTTGATATAATGGTGCATCTAATTGTGCACATCGTTCGAGAGATACAGTTCTGTGGTCCGGTATACTTACGGTACATGTACCCTTTTGAACGGTACATGGGTATTCTGAAAAGTAGAATGAAGAATAGGTATCGACCAGAGGGGAGCATTGTTGAAGCAACAGTGACTGAGGAAGTCACGGAATTTGTGACCAATTATTTGAGTGAGGCAGAGTCTATTGGTATCCCAAAACCACGACACTATGGCGGGTTTAAGGGTAAAGGTGTTATTGGTAGAAAGATCGTGCAAGTTTCGCGTCTACTTATTCATCAAGCACATTTGTTTGTCTTACAACATCTTGAGGTTGTTGAACCTTATTTGGAAACCCATATGGTTGAGTTAAGGCATCAAAATCCTTTGAAAGGCCACATTTGGCTGACAAAGGAACAAAACCGAGTTTTTATCCAATGGTTCAAAGATCATGTGTTGACATTAGCATCATCAGATCCAGAAGCTGTAAGCGAAGAGATCAGATGTTTGGCAATCGGACCTGAAACTAATATTACATCATTTGAGGGGTATGATATTAGTGGGTATACATACTACACTGCACGCCAAGATGCCAAATCGATAAACCAGAATAGTGGGGTAAAAATTGAAGCTGCTGCCACTGAGTACCACAGCGGTAACCGATCTCAACCAGTTAGTAATTGGTATTATGGTGTCATCGAGGACATCTGGGAACTAGACTATGACATTGATTCCTTTCTGTTGTTCCGGTGCAAGTGGGTGGACAACCGACGCGGGTACCAAAATGATGGAGGGCTTACCTTGGTTGATCTTTCACGGTTACACGGTTATAATGATGATCAATTTGTTCTGGGAAAGGATTGCGAACAAGTGTGGTATGTTGAGGATCCGAAAGACTGCAGATGGTCTGTTGTTCTTCCAGGAAGAAGGCCGGTTGTAATCGAAAATGAAAATGAGGATAACGATGAAAATGGGACTGTAGAGGAAACATCCTTGTTTCCTACTGGATTACCGGATTCGATTGATGATACCGAAAACGATTTGCTCTACGCACGATCAGACCATGATGAGGGTGTTTGGGTAGAAAATATGAAATGATTTATGTTTTTGTACGTGTCAGGTAATGTTGTTAGTAGAATGTAGACTGTAATGTCATCTTAACTGTTATTGTTATGCATCATAGTATTTATGTTATGACTTTATCTGATGAAAATGCTTTTTATTTTTTTTGCAGTGGATGATCACCCTATGGATGACCCCATTGGACGGCTTCTCTTGACTGGAGAACCTGAGCCACAGCAGAATAGACCAAGTAAGCGGGTCACAAGAGGAGGAAAGAAGAAGAAGGACCAGTTAGCAGTACACGAGACTGAGGCTGGCCCTTCACAGCAGACCGAAGAGGAGTCAGTTGTCCCACCAGAGGCGAAGAAGCAAAAGAAGAGAGGTGCAACACGTGGGCTGAAGGCTAACAAGGGCCCTCCTACAAAACCGGTGGACTTCAATCAGTTCAACCAACCCCATGGAAATTGGAAGAA
This sequence comes from Limonium bicolor, assembly GCA_023374045.1. Taxonomy (NCBI): domain Eukaryota; kingdom Viridiplantae; phylum Streptophyta; class Magnoliopsida; order Caryophyllales; family Plumbaginaceae; genus Limonium; species Limonium bicolor. The sequence continues at coordinate 267,780,971 of CM041776.1, forward strand.
TGACTTCACCGCTTACGGTAGCCATTTGGTGAAGTCATATTGCAACATAAACCACAACTGGAAGCAAGTGCCTCAATCATTGAAGGATACTATGTTTCAGCGTCTTCAGGTAAATCTCTACATTATTACTATGATCTTTTGTGAAATAATAGAACATTTATGTTTACTTTACTAACTGAATGATCATGTACGTAGTCTCGTTTCTCCGTGGATCCCGCACTTAAAAAGGATGTGCTATCAGCGATGTCGAAACAGTTCCGGGACCACAAGAATAAGTTGGCTGACAAGTCATCTACAAGATGCCTACTCCAGAAGATCCAGATGATCCAGATCATGGTGGAGACGGTGAGAGACCACCATGGGAGGTTTACGAGGGCATAACAGAAGAGCAATGGGTACAATTTGTTGAGAGGCGTCACACACCGGAGTTCCAGGTGCACTTTATTGTCATACATACATAAATTAATCTTAATTTCTTATGTTTTTTTGTGTTCAATTTCACTAACATGATCCCATTAATTTATGCAGGCTCTCCGTGCGCAACAACAAGCAAATGCTAAGAAGAATCTGTACCCTCACCACTTAGGTGGAAAAAGTATTGCTCAAAGGGTACCAGAATGGGAGCAAAAGGGATATCTGCCCACGGATGGCTCATTGGATGCCAGTGGCAGAAGAATGAAAGTGGGAGTTAAGCCACATTCCGAAGAACTCTACTCCCGAAAATCCTCAATACGATGAAGCCACGAGAGCAGTTATTGCTCAAATGGTAAGTGATATCATTTCATTTTTAGTCAAACTGTTCATTTCATTTGTATATGAACTTATGTTAAACTAATAACTGTATTTGTGTGTTGTATTAGGGTGAATTAAGCTCTCAGCTCACCCAGGGCACCTGGACCTCACAGAGGAATGATGATCCTCTTACACGCGCTCTTGGTAAGAAGGATCATCCAGGTCGTGCCATTGGGTTTGGTGGGCACGTTGGTATCCGCCAGGCATTTGGCGTACCCGGGTCCAGAATGCCAGGGAAAGTCGATTAGCTACGAGGAGCACCTGAGAGCGTTGGCTGAGATGGAGCAGAGGATTACTCAGACGTCGACGAGAGGATCGCTCAGGCTATGTCAAGGCTTCAGCCACAGCAGCATGACAGCCAAGAGGTTTCTCGACCACCAGTTGAGTCACCCATTCAGCAGCAGAGTGCACCGGTAGTGAGAAGTAGTGTCCACTCGGCTGATCCGTTTCCCTATGCATCTCTAAAGGTTAGACTAACATTTCAATTGAGTACATGACGATTAAGATTTTTCACTTGATCACTAATATCATCATAGGAATTCTCAATTTTTATCTAAACAAGTTCCACATAACACTCAGGCACCCACTGAGTGCCATCTGTTTTTACAAATTGGAGTAGAAGAGGTCATGGTGCATGGGGAAAACTTTTCCCCTCTCTTCCAAGTGATATTGTGCACGGTGAACCACTCCGACATTACCATGCACGAGTGCTTCTGGACGAATTTGTTGCAGAGCATGCTGACGTCGGTTTACCGGTGCCGATCCCACAAAGACCTACCTTGCGTTCCGCACAAACTGCGACAGTGCAGTGGCCTGTACGATTGGTCAGACTCCCTGGGCAGGTATTTACTCTTAACCGTTGCTATAAAACTATTGGTGTACCACCTTGCATCCATATACTTAATTAGACTAATATCATAGGATATGAGCCGACCGAAGACTGATAAGGGCAAAGGAAAAAGAATTGCCGCCTGTGCAATCAAAGGCATCCACAAATTTGTGCTTAGACCTGCTTTGGTGGAGAAGAGAATATTGGCCGGCTGTCGACTAATATGCAGATTCTGCATTCTCGTTGTTGCTGCTACCACCTGATTGTGATTCCCTCACTGTGGAAGATCCCGAGCGGATATTTCACTATATAGTTCAAGGAGAAGATATACATCGATTTGGGATGTATATGTCCGACTTCGAGGAGTGCTTCAGGAGGGATTGGTTGAATGTGTCGATTATCAAGTCAGCCGCCATGTGAGTGACTTCTACCTTTTATATTTTGAATTCATTGATTGGTGATGAATTAGATGTTTGAATAAAAAGTTAATGACTAATGATATTGCCTCATAGGTGGGTGCATGATAAGGCGATCAATGTCTATGAAGATCACAGATTGGATTCCTGTGTCCTGCTATGTGCAGTGAAGTCCAGATGACAAGTGATATGGAAGGCCTTATGCATATATGACGAATGCCCTCTTTGAATGTTCTAACAAGTCATTTATTATGCTGCCATATCATTCAGGGTATGATATTTGACTATTTCTCTTAGTATTATCTAAAACATATAGTTTGTGTTAGTTGCTTAATGATTCAACACATTGTGTAATTTGTGGACAGTCGACATTGGTCATTGCTTGTGCTGGTGATGTTGAAGCACCCACGAATCTTGCAATTTGACTCACTTGGTAGGTGCCAAGAGACCGAAGATCTCCACCGCAATACTGGGGTAATTAGTTTGTTATCGTAAACAACAATTATTATTACTTAACATTAACTGTTTCATAACTTGCTACTGATGCTTAAAACTATATATATTGCTGATGTATATAGTTCCATGAGAGCTGCATTATCTCTCCAGAATAAAACAATGAAGAGTAACATCCCTTGGAACCTGTCAAGGTACTCTATTAATTGATAAATTTGTGATAATGTTTAAACTTGTTTATAACTGTCAATATGTGCGTTTGTATAGTGTCCGGTGCAGCCTGGGGGTTCAGAATGTGGATACTATGTCATGAGATTCATGAGTGACATAGTAGGAGCGGAACCTTTTACCAGAGCACTCGTTAGACAAGGTAACATTCTTTGAAAGTTTTCAGTTATGCTCTTTACATGTTGTTAGACTTGTACGTTTTAGATTAATGTTCATTTTTTTTCAAGGCTTACGAAGAAGTGTTCAAAGGTGGTCAGTATGATGATGCTCAAATTGTTGAGATGCTTGAGGAATGGTCGGAGTTCGTCTGCACAAGTTTAATGAATTGATGATCATGAAGATGTTTTGTGAACTTTTTGGAGTATGTAATTGTAACTCTGTACACTTGTGGATGGTGTAATGGTAGATTTGAATTGTAATGTTTTTTTATTTGTAATGAAAGTGTGTAAATAAGTGTAATTGCATTGGTTTTGTTAACTCTCAAATTGTGGTGCGTCGTTGGTATTAATTGGGAGCTTTTATAACTTTTAAATGTGTGCTGGAGCTCCCTGTATGGATGAAGCTTTATTACAGGTCTCATTGAACAAATGCGGTGAATATATATATATATAAGCTGGATGGAAAAAACAAAAAAAAACCCCTATCTCGGCGGTTCTTAGAACAACCGCCGAGATAGACCCATGGGATTGACCGATGCTGAGTTTGACCATGAGTCTATCTCGGCGGTTCTTAGAGAACAACCGCCGAGATAGACTCATGGTCAACTCAGCATCGGTCAATCCCATGGGTCTATCTCGGCGGTTGTTCTCTAAGAACCGCCGAGATAGGTACACCTATTTCGGCGGTGCTCATTTCGGCGGTTCACAACCGCCGAAATAGGCCCATTGGAACCGCCGAAATAGGCCTTTTTTCTACTAGTGCTAAGGCTAATGGTGAGTGAAAGTTTTCAATTTTAAGCCAAATTAATGACGAAACTTAGCAAACAAGTTAAACATACAAAAAGTTATAGAACTTGAGTAAATGACACCAAAAATCCTAGATTCGCCTGGGAATGCACACAAAAGGTAAGTAAAGATCTGGGGCTTGAGAAAATCGAGTTTCTAACCTGTTTTGATGGCTACGATGATTGTTCATTCACAAGGGATCTCTATTGGTTTGTCATTTTTTTGTCAATTCGGATTGTGAATTGACCTCAGATTCTGGATGTCCTTCCTTGATACGTTTACCAAGTTTTGGTTCTGGTTTTGTGGGGTTTTGATGATTGGGAGTTCGAAAGGAGTGGAAATATTGTGTTTTTGAAGGTTTCGAGACGATTTCGGTAGGGTTTTGGTATCGGAGAGCTGGAAACGTGGGAGGCAAGAGTTTATGACCTTGGCAGAGTTCTGAATCATGATTACATCGTTTGGGATGGGTCCTTTTATAAAAAAAAGGGTTGATCAAAAGATAAATTATCAAATACCTAAAGAAAATCTTAATTAAATAAATAGGTTCTAAAAATTTAACCATAGATCAAGAAATATTTTTTTTGAATTTCAATAGTTGGAATTGAGTCAGTTTGATAAATAATCAATTTACTAAAATTGTTATAATTCGTACCTCTCATAATTCGTAATTAATTATTGAAATTTGAAAGGCCAACGACGTTTATTCCCTAAATGGCATCCTCTATCATGTGTTAACATTTTATAACATTATGATGTGATTTGGGCATTTTTTAGAGGAGAGAGAAAATTGCAATAATGTTTTAATTTCTCTTTACAATTTTGGGTTAAGGTTCCAGACGAAATTTGTCAGGTTTATACTATGTGTAGTCATATTAACCATGTAACAGTCTTATTATAATGTTTGGAGACCTTTTCTTCCTATTTTGAGGCATCATGTGTTAATTATTAAGAAAATGAGCTTATAATATAAAATAAAAGTTATGGTTCCAAAATAAAAACTATATACAGATTATGAAATGCCTTTCACATTTATGCACTAGGGCCCTTCCCAAGGGTCAAAATTTTGGGTATAACACATTGTACCTATCGTTTTACAGAATAGTGAATTAAGTGAGGTTGTTGAACTCAAGGACCTCGTTTATTTAATTAATCAATCTACTTCAATTAAATGAGAATTTTAAAAGTAATTTAAAAAAACAAGAAAAAACCACTTTTTTTTGAAGAATTAATTAATCTAATTAAAGACCGAATCAATAGAGAAAATAAACAATTAACCAACAATGATCAAAATAGTAAAAACAAGAAACAAATAAAATGTGGGAACTTTGGTGATTAAAAAGGTGCACCCCGGGTCGCTGCTTACCTATTTATGCAAATCCTATTTATAAACACTCCCTAATTTTATGCAAGTAAATTATGAAACATAAATTGTTTGTCAACGAAAGTTCAGACGAATCCTGATCAGTTGATAAAACTAGTAGTAGGCTAATGCTCAAATTTGGACACAAACTGGCCGCATAAAGAACAGTCTCTATTGGAGTTAGATTAACCTATATGCGGGATCACACTTCTAGTCATTAATTCAGTTTAACTTCATATGTCTTGTTAACTATCTCATCTCTCGGTTATTGATTACAAAACTATAAACATTACTTTAATAATTGGCCACATCATTAAAGCACGTGAAGAACAGGAATTAAACTATTGCATTATCAAAATTAGTGGAAATTTTACATAATGAAAATTCTATGAAATAGGTTCGTTTCCCCAACCTGGCGAACTAATGTAACTACTCACTCATGAATTCGGTAACAAAAGCAACAAACAAGGAAGATAATGACAAATAAAAGATTAGTAAAAAGAGAAACTCCACTTAGAAGCTTCACTCCTGATCTCCACTTTGTCTTTGTCAGGCGTCGATCCTCTTCTGCTGTGTTCGGTCTCAATTCCAATATGGTGTGCAATGATGTTCTCCTCTTTTTCTCTAGTGTGCAAAGTGGTGCGATGGTGGTGATGGATGATGATGGTGGATGGATTGATGAAGGTAGTGGTGAGTGTGGGTGGTGATGATGATGTTCGGTGACAGTGAATTTCTGCAGGAGGTGGTGGCAATGACACAGTGGTCTTTGATTTTGTTGTGTGGCGGTTGAATGTCAGAATTAGGTTTCCTCTCCTTCATTAAATACAAATCATTTATTTTTTTTATCTTTTCCGCCACGCCGGACGCTTCTGTGTGAGTCGTGCGAAATTCCTCCTCGTAAGTTGTCCGGGCCTCCAAGTTTGAACAATATGTTTCAACGTTCAACTCTCGACTTGTGTCTGGACATGAAAGTCCGGACACATGTCCGGACCAAACCGGGGGAATTCTCAAGTTATGTCCGGACATCCAAGCTTGACACATGTCCGGACAATACCATTGCAATTCTCAGCTTCTGTCCGACCTTGCAAGTCTGGACATATCCTTTTGCAGGGCCTAGATTCTTCGTTATGGGTCTGTTTTTCTCCCCTTAATTCCATTGTACTCCTCATAGAAACACACCAGTTTGCATTTAAGTACAAATCATAAGAAAAACATAAGATAAGTGTGAAATGTAGCCCATATTATTGCAAATATTGAGTGAATTAAACCCTTTAAAGTATATATATTTCACATTGGTCACATATTAAGAGAAACAAATCATATAAGTTGTTTCCATATACCATGAAAAATGGAGCCATATAGCTCGAATCCTTCAAACTCACCCAAGAAACTTATCTAGTGGTCGTTGTTTATAGGCTATTAGATCAGGCCGGAAGTTTACACATAAAGCACTCGAAGAGTAGCAACAACTAGGGTTCCTTGGTATGAGAAAAAAAAACGGATCCATATTCCCAACCGAGTATACAATCATCAAACCGTAAATCTTATGTCTCGTTCGTTTGTAGCATAAACATGACATAAATAAGTCTGACATAAATGTCATATTTTGACATATTTTCTTTTGTCCGTTCGTTTAGAGCATATTTGGACATGACATTTATGCCACATTTATGTTGCGCGTCTTTCCCGCCTTACCATAAATATTTTTTTGAAGTTGTTTTTAGAGTAAATTACTCTAAACCCCATGAGGTTTGACGATATTACAAGATAGCATCTTGAGGTTATCAATATATCTGACAACCCCCTCGAGGTATAGGGATTCCTGACAATGGACCCCCGAAACCATAAATATGTTTTTTTAGACACTAATTCCTTTCCACCTGACAACTTATCCCTTAACATGTTAGATTTTCACTCACTGTGTCATATTATCACACTAGAAAGTACTTAAAGCATAATCTCAACCACAATCTACCCTCCCTAAAAGCCTATTATTTGACAAAACCACAAGGGTGTGACTCTTATGTACATTTTTGTTGCTTAGTTGACGTTATGGTTCTTTGTTTTGATGATGCGAAGGAGAAAATGGTGATGTAAAAATAGAGACAAATAAGAGAAAGAGATTATGGGTGTGATTTAGTATTGTTCGATATGACAATGTGGCGTGAAGAGGTTGCTAGGCTGAAGGGAATGAATGCCTAAACAAACAAATTTATAGTTTTGGGGGTCCATTGTCAGGATCCCCCATACCTCGTGGAGGTTGCCATATCTGGCCACAATTGGTTGTAGGCAAGACATGCTCTTACTAAAATGCGCGTGTATTATCAAATCTGGGGTTAAATATATACGCAACTAACTAAAAATGAATTTAATTGGATATTATTAAAAGTGGGTGACAGCAATACTCCCTCTCTCCCATTTGCATGTTCCTTTTACTTTTGCACACATATTAGTTAGGGGTGTCCATTCGGTTAATTCGGTTAACCGAAAACCGAATTTTGAAAAAAAAATCAGTTTTCGGTTATTTCGGTTATAACCGAATTAACCGAAATTTAAGTCAATAACCGAATTAACCGAAAACCTAATTAACCGAAAACCAAATTTTTTTACTACTTAATAACCGAAAACCGAATTAGCTATGGTTAACCGAAATTTTTAAAAGAAAAATTATAATTTTCATTAATATTTTTATATTTATTTTTTAAAAAAATATATTTCGGTTATTTGGTTAATCGAAATATTCTCTTCAATAACCAAAAACCGAATCGAAATAAAATTCGGTTAACCGAAAACCGAAATTAAAAAAAACGGTTATAAAAAACGGTTAAAAAAAACCGAAAAAATTCAGTTTTCGATTATAACCGAAATAACCGAACCGTTTGGACTGCCCTACATATTAGGACAGAAGATATAGCTTTACACACACCTGGAACAGAAAAAAAATAAAAAAGACACTGGACATGAGACGGAGGGAGTATATACATAATACATTAGTCGTTTATCATGTGCATACATTACATACCATAAACTGGACCCAAGATCAAATCAGCTTAATTATTTTCAATAAAAAATTGAAAAAAAAAAACCCCACTAAAATGGTTTGTTTTATTTTATAAAAAATGTTTAATTGTTGTCCACCGTCTAAGTGTCACCACTTTCTTTTTTGATTTTGTGATTGATTCCAGCTCATCCCCATAACACACCATTTCGGTTGGACGACTTTTTTCAAGATATATGTATAGCTAGCCTCGGTGTTCCCACTCATAATGTACCCTTCTTTCTAACTACTTACTCGTTTTGTCCTTTATATACCATAACATGATGTGGACCCAAACATCATATTTTGAGTCAAAATAGGTTATTTTTGGAAAATAATAAACTTTTCTTTTTTTAAAAAAAAAAAAAGAGTAGCTCTAGCATACCACCTACTATTCTCAAACGTCATCATCAACAAACAACCACGGTTCTTTCACTTATAGCTGCACGGGCGAGGCAGTTCAGATCTTTCTTGGTGGCGAACTGGATCCGGAAATCGTGTGACGTGCCACTATGGATATTTTATGATGGCATGATGACACGGGAAGAATGGGAAGAGTTTGAGAAGTTTCACACGTCGGAGCAATTCATGGTATACATTGTTTTAATGAATCTATATTTAAGTTTGAATCTAAATTTGTATAACATAAATTTTAATATGTGTATATATTGTTTTAATGAATAGTTTAATGATTTGTATTGATAGGAGGTTCAAGAAAAAGCAAGGGCAAACCGAGCAAAAAATAGATTTCAACAGTATATGGGCCGGAAGGGATACACTGGTAGCATTCCCAAGTGGAAAGATGCCGGTTTGCTCACAAAAAAGAATGACGATGGCGTTGAAGTTCCCATCGACACTGTGTATGAAGCCAACCGAGTTCAGCTCTACGTTTTGGGTCACTCAAAAGTTGATAAGGATGGGAAGATAGTATACCCGCGACCAGAGACAGTAGAGTTGGCTGCTCAGATTGTAAGTGTTTAACTTGTTCAATAATAACAGTTTTGTTTAAAAGTTTATGTTTTACAATTTATAACTTATTGCTTATTTTTTGGATCATCTTACTAGGCTGAAGCCTCCCAGCGAGGGGAGATAGATATATTTGCTTCACCGAGTCAAAATGATCCGCTGAATCAACTTATTGGATTAAAGGATCATCCTGGAAGGGTTAAAGGTTTCGGGGGACAAGTGCGTCAGAAATTTGTATTTGAAAAGTCCACCTCCAAAAGTCTGACCGAGCATGAGGTGTCTGCACTTGTAGATCGGAGAGTGAATGAGGTTGTTTCTAAGGCTTTGGGGGGGACGAAAAACCAAAAACTGATCTAACCGACCGACTCTTATCAGTTGTACCGCCCTCTCTGATCGTATCCGTTGCTAATCTGAAGGTTAGTATGTCTCTATTAATCTTGTTCGTCATGGTAAATGAATGATTGTAAACAATACTAGCCTTATTCACATTTAAATTGTAATTTTACTTATTTTAGGAACAAAAAACATGTCATCTACAAATCACGCTTGATGGTTATCCTGTGGATGCTGCATACGGTACTGTGCTACAATCAGCATCAACTACATTGATTAATCTCAAGCGTCTTCCCCCATTCTATGCTAGAGTAATCCTACAGACCATCATTGATGGATTTGAGAATGCTTTTCTTCCCATGGATATTGATGGCAAAGTGACACTATTTGATGGGAAGGGTGCTATTGTACCATGGCCTGTCGGTTTTATTGTCATCACTGATGAGGTATGTCTAAATCTTTTATGAATTGTTTTCCCTTTAATGTATACATCGTTTTAACTTCTTTGTTCTTTGTATTATATATGATTGGGTAGATCCCTGATCAAACGAGAAGAGTGGGAAACCGTGATGAAGAGATCAACCAATCAATGGATGTTGATCAAGACAACACACAGTTAGCTGAGGACAACCAGAAATCCAAGGGGAAAGAACATATGCAGACAGGGGTAACTACTGAAGCTCAGCGAAAGAAGTTTGTGTGTCCCCCCTTTGTGATCAACTATTTCACGAAGTATGAGAAGATGCTGTATGAACTGATATTGCAAAAGAGTCTGCATATGACTAGCGTGTCAGTGTTGTTACCTGAGTGGCTTTTCCATTACGAAGCGGATCAAAGAACAATAATAAATTTTGAGGACATCAAAGAGATGTTGTGCAGAGATTTGTTGAATATATCTATCATCCAAGCATATTCCCTGTAAGTGTTACTTTTAGTTTCTTACATTCGAAAATAAATTTAAATAAAATAACTTGTAATTTAAGGACTACCTTGTTATGTTTTGGTTTTGCTATTCCACCTTTAATTATTATTATTTTTTGTTGAAGGTATCTGAAAGCTAGATTGCGTCATAAAAAAATTGGAGATGTGGTGACATTCTTATGCCCTGAAACAACATCACTAGATTCTGCAAACAGAGACCCGGCCGGATACAGGAACTATGTGTCGCATGGATTAACGAAGGCTGTTCAAAACAGTAGTAGATACGTGATGATCCCTTTCCATCAGACGTGCGTAATACTCTCCCTCTTGCATTTAATTCGTTTGTTAAGTTTGTGACTTATTGTATTATTATATGATAACTCTTTTCAAAATTACAATCGTAGCAACCATTGGGTACTCCTTGTGTTCTCCACGGCAACATCACAATTACTTGTGCTTGACCCATTACGAATGTATCGTGAGTTGCAAATCGACGACTTGTTCAAAGCGTAAGTGTTAGTTAATGAATGCAACTTATTGTTTGTCTATATAATATGATGAACCGGAATTAATGATTTAATTTTTGAACTTAACAGTGCTTATATGAAGACGGTTCTTCAATAGTTTGACAACCTTTCAATTTTTCATCTTGAGGTACAGTTATTTATCATTGTGTTAGTCGTAATTTGCTATTTTTGACTGTTGTTTGTTTTCTATATACTTGTCAGTGTCCAAGGCAAATGGACTCTAAGAGTTGTGGTTACTATGTAATGCGATACATGTTGGAAATTGTCTTAAATATAGAGAAGCTCACAAAAGATGATGAGGTATATTATACTTTCCATTACATATACATTTTATAAATATGTCTATCATTTTTGTTTAAAACAAAAAAATATGTGTCTTTACATACATATTTGTTTATCTTGTTCTCTACAGGTTCGAGAACATTTCAAGAACTCGGGCAAAACTTACTCGGTCAGAGATCTGCAATTAGTTAGAGAGCAGATGTGTTTGTTTATCGTCAAGTGTTTCAAAGGAGGAAAATGATTTCATGGATAGCACTGGGAGGTCAAAAAAGAGGGTGACTACAAGACTGTCCTGTCATTATGTGTTTTACGTACTACAAAAAAAATTGGTAATAGTGACATTATATTGGTGACACTTTGTGAAAATGTCAAAAATAATATGACGTTTATAATTGTTACAATTTTTTAAGACATTTAAGCATGTCACATATTAGGTGAGACATTTCTAAGTGTCACAATTCAAAATATATGAATTATTAAAAAAATATGTATTGTCTGCCTTAGGAATGATTGGACATTGTTTTTATTTCACCTCCAAACAAAGTAATTATACAACATTTTTATTAGTATTTTTTCTTATTTTTAAAACATAAATCCATTGAACACTAGAATTGTTGTTTATATGGTGAGAATGATACTTTTATTATTGATTACTTATTTTTCTTGTTATTTTTAGGACATTTAAGGATATCATAAATTTAGTGAAAGGCGGGGATAAATGTAACTGCCTCCCACCACTATTTTTTACTTTTCAACTAAAATAAGTTAATTTACAAAATCAAAAAATTAGAATTTATTTAAATAATTTATTATTGGGCGGGAATAATGTAACCGCTCTCCGCCACATTTTTTTATTTTTTCGACTAAAATAGGGTAATTTACAATATTTTTTAATATGTATTATGTATTAATTTTATATGCATAATAATAAAAATGATGATATTAAACTCTGAGACGGGAAGGTCAGATTTTATGATACAGATTATATATTTTTTTTTGGTTTTATAAATATCCAATTTAAATTAACAAAAATCTTAACTACCTATAATATCTCAACTTTAACGTGGATTTTTAATATTTCTCTTTCATCACATTTCTTCACGTTCCCCACGTCTCTCATTTATTTCTCCACCTATCCACTTTTGCAAACTACACGCTATACACTCTGGGTTCTATGGGGCTTACCTTTTGTCAAGCCTAACAGCACTTTGATTCTCAACATTAACGTGTCAGTGTTGTCATCGATTTGGTCTACCTCTCTCTCTTTGTGATCTTCTCTACCTCCAGTAACCCGGACAACCTTCCGTTCAAATTTGCAGTTCATTTCCAGTAATCTAGTTGATTTTCAGCGGCAACGTGGAGCGATTCCTTACAACTGTAACATGATTTCCAGCAACACCAAGCATTGATTGAAGGTGTGTCTTTATTTTACTGCAGTCCATTTGTTATGATCTATCCATATCCCCTCTCTAAATCCTCCGTATACTTTTTCACAGTTGTAACTATTCCCAATTTTGTAAGTTGGGATTTGATTTTTGCAGCCGATAGCCAAGGAGTTCAAACATTAGCTTCTTAGTAATTTAATAACATGTTGGTTTGATTCAATGTGCTACAAAGCAACAGTGGCTGGTAGTTCATCTACACCATTAGTACTTCTTCAACCACATTTCAATGATCTTTAATGATTCGGTGAAAAAAGAAGAGTTGCTCTTATATTGTTTAATATGGGTGGGATCTTTCATTAAAAGTAACAGCTTGCCAATAGTGGTTAAACTCTTTTGATAATTGATGACACTCAATTTGTCTTCTATTCTTATATTAGTCTGAATGTTCTTTTCTCTAACTTGTTTATTCTTCTCAATATGTTAGGATCCATATGATTCAAATGGAAGCCATGAATGTCAGAACAACTTTTGACCACCGGATGGAAGTTTGGATGCTTGAGACAAGAATTTAAAGAAAGCATTTTCTCAGTCTTGTCTGTAAATGTCTTTTGTTATGGTTACCTAGGTTTTTGAGGTTGTGTAGATAAATAACATTTGTCACTCTACTTTTTTCGTAATTAGAATTACTATAGTTTGCTAGTTTCTACACATCATTTAACGCAGGCAAGAAAATGTAGGTAGCTTCTTCATATTATAGCTACTTTACACTTTCCATAGAAAATAGGTTTGTATTTATTTTTAAGATTGATTGCTACAATGAATTGTCATACTAACTATACCATTTTAATACAATGTGAATACTAGTGAGCATACATTTTTTATTAGTTATTCTTCATTTTAGTTATGTTCTATTTACGTCAAAAAAAAAACCAAAATTACTATTAAGTTATGTAGTATTTACGTGACAAAAATCAAAATTAATATTAAGTTATGTTCTATTTACGTGAAGAAAAACCAAAATAACTATTAATGATTAATAACTTCTAAAAAATTTAAAAAATTATTTTATTATTCATCAAGTTAATTGATGTTTATTAAAACTAAAAAAAAACATTTATGTGTGACGGTTATATATATATATGTAAGGATTATTTTGCTTTCAAAATATGTTGAAGCGTGACACTTGAAAATGCCACCTAAATAATGACAATTATAGGTGTCTTGATATTTTGTGACACTTCTAAGTGTCATGTTTATTTTTCTGACACTGTAATTCTAGACACTTGCACCCAGTGTCACAATTAATATTAGTGACATTTTTAAATGTCTTTATTTACAAAAAAAAGAGTCACCAATATAAACATTTGTTGTAGTCCCTGACTTTTTTTGTTTAACTTGTGTAAAAAATATCGATTAAATTGTTGGGCTAGCTGCTGTCGTCGTTGTTGTGTTATAGCTTTTTAAATTGCAATGGCAATTTGTGTGTGAAGTATGTCACACATTACATATTTTGGTGAAATATGATTGTTGTACAGAGGGAATGCTGCTATATTACGCAGGTTTTGTGGATGTAATTATTTGTGATTACAGAGGGAAAGAAAAAAACAGAAAATTTTTTAAAAAAAAAAAACACTATAAAAGACGGTTCATAAGAAACCGTCGCTTATAGTAAAATTGGCGCGACCGCCAAAAGTCTATAAAAGACGGTTATGGTAAAGAACCGTGTTATATACTACGATTTTAAAAGACGGTTATCATAAAACCGTCTCTTATAGCAAACTTCGCGCGTCTGGAACATGGCTACAAACGACAGTTTACACGCGCTGGAACATGGCTATAAACGACGGTTTTATTATAACCGTCTTTTAAAGTCCCCAAGACGCGCGCCTTGCTATCCTCTTAAACGACGGTTTCGAACTGTCGTTTAAAATAATCTCTAATAAACTACGACGGTATAAGAGACGGTTCAAAACCGTCGTTTTTAGACAGTTTGAACCGCCTCTTTTGCCTCGCGCCGTACCAGTGCCAACTAATTAAAAGACTAAAACCAGCTACTACAAAGTCTTGTATTTATTGGTTTTTTTATTGATGATTGTTTACTTGTTTTGATTTTTATATAATAACGCTGAATATTATTTATATTAATTAACATTGTTAGAGGACTAAGATAACATTTTTTACTATCTATATATGATCTCATGTAGTAGTGACATTTTTACTATCTATGTAGCACATATCACGTAAACTCAATACTGCTATATACATCAATATCTGTAACACCTAGCTAGCTAGCTAGCTGTTTAAAAATCAGTCAGTCTCTCCTTCTTCCATCCTTCCCTCATCCTACTCTTTATATATTTAACGAACCCACCGTAGACAACAACACACATCACATTCGGATAAAGAAATAATACTCTACTCTAGCTAGTATATACAAATTATAAATCAAGAAGCTGGCTGTGACTCAATCCGTTACGTTTTTTATGGAGTTAATTGGAAAGTTTCGTCTTCTGATTGTTAAGTTTCTCATAAGAATTAAAACGGTGAGTTATGAAGTCTTCTGAAAGTTTTCCACTAATAAAGGAGGGGTTAATGAGGAGTTTTAGAAGAGTTTTTTAGCCGTTTCAATGTAGCTATTTATGGGGATGTTAGTGGATCATTATACCTGACTTAATGTAACCTTTATGAGTTTTGTTACGGGTTATTTAAGTGGGTAGTGAAGGGAGTCATCCTTAGCTATAAATAGGATTATATTCCATGGTTCAAGACAACATCTCAAAATACAAGGGAAACACAATAGCATTAGTTGGGGTTCGGGAAAATTCTCTTATGATCCTCTTGTAATCCTCCTGAAAATTAGTGATCTCCGTGTTCTTCTTCTCCCGTGGATTAGGCTTCGGGCCGAACCACGTTACATCTTGTGTCACTCTTTTATCTTCGTGCAAATTTATTATCTCATAAAATCCTCACCGATCCTAACATTTTTATATATGTAGTAGTAGTACCAGGCCGGGAGGCAGAGGCGGACACAAAGGGGGGGCTAGGGGGGCTCTAGCCACCCCCCCCCCCCCCCCCCCCGAAATTTTTGAAAATGTGTAAAATGCTCTTATGTATTGTTGTTGAAAAGAAACTAATCGTTCGCTGTTGTGTTGTTGTTCACTGCTGTTTTCTGGTTGAATGAAGAGGAAGATTGAAGTTGATGTGCTGCTATTCGATTTTGGATTATTCTCTTTGTTAGTTGAATGAAGAGGATTGAAGCTGCTGTGCTGCTTCGCTTTACTGGTAAAATGAAGAGGATTGGAGTTGATGTTCACTTTGGTGGTTGAATGAAGAGGATTAAAGCTGTTGTGGTTGAATGAAGAGGAAGATTGAAGAAGTTAGGATTATAATTTAAGAAATACGAGTTAAGTCATTAAGTGAGGATGTGAGGTGATATCAGTGAATAAGCTAAAGCTCATTTTATGTTTTTTTTTATATATATGTATCTTGTAAAATGTAAGATGATGGGATCAGTGCTGGATCGCGATTCTGAACGATCCCACCCGATCCTACCACGATCCTACCAAATTCCGAGTCTAACAGCGATCCGAATCGTAACTATGAGGTGGGATCATAGGATCGTACGATCCTACGATCCGGATCGCGATCCTATAAACATTGCTACCAATTGAGTCCACTAGAGGTACGTACGTACTACTCACTGACTAACTCCATAAACATGGAGTATATACTACATTCATTCACGCATATATACAGCATTCATCTAATAATTTAATTTTTACCAGGACTACACACTGGCGACAACGCTATTACAGGCCCATTTAATGCTGGGTTATTGGGCCAATTGTTTTCATCCATTTATGAGAAACTTGGCTGGGTTGCACTAGAGTTACACTATATGAAAGTCATGAAAACAGAGGAAACTAACTATGGATCTGGCTAAGAAAGTAGGATGTGAAGTTGTTGATGAAAAACTAGTTCTAGAGAGGATCTTGAAAGCAAACAAAAAGTAACTACGTCAATCAGACGGTTTGTACAAAAAGAGAAGGAGACAAATGCAAATAATAACGCGAATAGTAGTAGTAGTAGTAACTTTCCACCCACAATGAAGGGACAGGAAACAAGAATCCCCATATTGAAATTTAACAGATCTTCATGGTAGATTAGAAAAATTCTTAATAGAGCCGGTGGCAAGACCCAGTGAAGGAAAAATGGGATGAAACCCCGACCTCAAGAATAAGAGCATGAAAGATATGTATATGGCAAGTCCAGCAGAGCAAAGTGAAACCATTTGTACTAAGGGAGATTTGGGAAAAGCTGCTGAGCAGCGATGTTATAAATCTGAGATGCAGCATTGTAGGCTTGTTCAGCAGCATTGTAGGCTTGTGCGGCAGCATTGTAGGCTTGTGCGGCAGCTTGAGTGGCTTGTGTGGCAGCTTCCATGGCTTGTGCAGCAAAGAGTCCAACCACATACCACTCCTGCTGAGGCGCCAGCTGAGGCGGCTCCTGCTGAGGCGCCAGCTGAGCGGCTCCTGCTGAGGCATAAGCAAACATCATACATGAGAAGGTAATAAAAAAACTAAACATGAATTAATATGCTAAACTAAATTAAATTTCATTATGCACCTGAGGAGGCGGCAAAACACCCAAATAATCCTCAAACGGAACGAACGGCATTGTAACTGAAGGGAGGATGATGAAATCACTATTCACCCATCCCCTAAAAAGGGCAAATAGCTTACATTTCCATGAATCAAAGGGTAACGTATGTGCAATGTCGGTCCAAGGAGGAAGAAAATTATGCTCAGTATAAGCTGATTGTAACTGGTGATAAAGTTGATGATCAGCAACTTCTTCCCAGTCCATAATCTTCAGCCTTACAAATCTCTTCTGACATCCTTGTCTGCTTCTAGTATTCACAGCTATCTCAACCGAAGTCCACTGAAACGCATAATTTCTCACAGCAATAACAAGTCTGATATCTTCATCATGTGTCCATAGTGCCATGTTCAAACTAAGAGTAAAACCAGAAGCATCAGAGTATATTCATTGTTCTACAAACTTATAAAATTGTTCAAGAAAGACTAAGGGATGATCTACAAAATGAGGAGCTGATCAGAGAGGAGAAAATCGCTACTTGTCATTTGAAACAGATGTCCATTGCGGAGAACAGTTTCCTTAGGCAGAAGAGTCATTGTGAATGGCTAAAATCCATGGACAGAAACACAAAGTATTTCCATGCAATTATCAAAAGGCGTCATGCTAGAAATACTATTACTTCTCTTGATGGGCAGGATAGGCTTACAAATTGGGGGATGACAGCTGATGAAAATTGTGTACTTTGTCATGATGGTAGAGAATCAGTAAACCACTTGTTTTTTGAGTGTGGGTATATTAATGAGGTTAGGAAAACAGTCTGGAACCAATAGAGAGGAATTAGAAGTCCAAGGAACTGGGACAGAATAGTTAGGTGGGTTAGTAGAACATGGAAAAAACGGTGTAATAGGAATAGAATGAATTCTTTTGTGTTCACCGCTCTCATATATTGTCTATGGAAGGAGAGGAACAATAGGATCTTTCGGGACCTCTTTTGCACAGCACAACAATGTGCTAACTATGTAATTAGGGCAGTGGCATCTTCTAACCAATAGGTTGTGTAGCTCCTTCGGTTCTTGTGATAATTAATATACTACTACTTATCAAAAAAAAACCGTAATTACCTATTCATAATTCAGCAATTTGTGGAGCAGTTCTGCAGTTCATCAACACTTGACCCCACTGTTCTTTCTTTATCACAAACTATATTGAGGTTCATGTCCACAAACTAAACAGTAGCGCAAATGAGGCCATTAATCGTGGCCAAAACAGAAGAAAACAAAGCAGCATCACACACAGATTCCATTTCACTACCTCCAACTAACCCCTAATCCGCTGTTATGTTATGTTAACTCCACCACTCCACTTTTTTCCACCAGGCCACTTTCTACCTCGTAGCAAGTAAACTGCCATTTAGTATTTTAAACCTGCTGCTAATCAGAAACCCCCAAGCCCAAAGACTAATGCGCATTTGTCCCCCTTTTTAAAAAGAGACCAGAACAGAGCACGAGGAGTGAAACAGTAAGAAGATAACAAAATATACCTGAAGAGGGTGAAGAGGGGGAAGAGCAGATCCGCAGCAGCAGGCAGCGGCTGAAGCGACGCGAGCAATAGCAATTGAAGTGTGATCTGAAGTAGAAACGACATTTGAAGGGAGAGGCGTGCACTCTGAACTGAAGTTGAACGGACGTTTGAAGGGACAGGCGCGCGCGTATTGTAACTTTTATTATTCAGTTATTTGGGTAATTTGGTTTACCCAACATCAGAACCAAAAACCGAACCGAACCGAATAATATTTCGGGTAGACCCGAATAACAGAATTTATTTATAACTGTTAAAAATTTTGGATAAAAAAACCGAAATAATTTCGGTTCTCGGTTTTACCCGAATAATCGGAACAGAATGCTCACCCCTGATCGTCAGTAGCAAAACCAGAGGTAAAATGTTGAGACCTTTTTTAAAAATCGAAATGAAATTTTTAGCTTAACAACATTTCATTTTTAAGGCTCTAATCGCACTCATATGATTGCATAAAAAGAGTAAAACCTGAACATCAGAGTATACCCTGGCTAAAACAGGCCACATTTATTGAACACAAAACTTTGAATTGTAAACAGCAGGACAGAGGTAAAAATGAGCATACCCTGGCTAATATGAATTATTCAAATAGGTGAAAATAATATCAGAAAATCCTTTCATTTCCCTATCTTGACAAAATTGTTATAATCGGGGACATATATAACATTCTTATGCAATTTTTCCCTAGCAATGCAAAAAACAGATACCTTTAACTTTTAAAGCTTCAGTACTAAATAACAGGAATAATCAATATTTGCATGTTTTAGGATCGACACATCTTTGTAATCAGTATAATTGTAAACACAGAATATCGTAAGGAGACTGGAAGAAGATGCAATTTGAAATTCAGGTCCAAACCATGGCCAGCATAAACTTTAGGAAAAATTACATCCCACCCATGACGTTTGGATACTTTTTAAGCCATTAGATCTAAAAGAAAATATACAAGACAATTCATATATAAGCTAATAACTATTTGACTTATCAATTAATTTTAAATTAAACTGAACTGAACAATATTCATCGTTCTATCTGTACCAAACTTATAAAATTTTATGAAGCATCTACTCAACTTCTATCTACACAATTACCAAGCAAATAACTTAACAGATAATATTCTATTTTAGACAGTTATAATTATTCGAGCTTATTATAGATGATTATATACTCAAGTCGTGACTGGTGAGGTCGCGACTTGAGTAGCAGCGGGAGAGGAAGGAGCGAACTGACCTGTAGTATTTTCATGAAATGTCACTATATTTTTGACATATTCATGAAATGCCACTAAAAAAAAAAAAGTCACGATGCCACTATATTTTTTTGAAAAGTCCATGAAATGCCATTATAAATAAAAAAAAAAGACAAAAATACCCTCACTAGTTAACAAAGTATTTTTAAAGTTCACAATATGCCATAAGTGTTAAAAATTAACAAAAATTAACAAAAATATCAAAATTCAATAAAAATATAAAAGGTTTATAAAAATTAAAAAATTAAAAAATTTATAAAAATTTATAAAAGTTAAAAAAATTTAAAATTTTTTAAATTTGAAAAAAAAACAAAAATATCATTAAATAAAAAAAAGAATATTGAGTTCTAAAAAAATAATTTATACCAATGTAGTACCATAATTTATACCAAATAATTACCATAATCTGTATCATTATTTTTTAATTATTATTTTCTATCAATTTAGATTATTTATTTCTTCAAAGTAAACAATTTTTTTATATTGCTGATAAATTTTAAAAACTAAAATTTCTAAATAAAATAATTTATTGGAAATAGAGCAATTGAGATTATATATATATATAGCATACAATATTAAATAGTAAAACTTGTTTGAAATGCATAATAAAACGTTTTCAGAATGATAATATGCAACTTATTATGAGCAAGTAATGATATACAAAGAAAGAATAAGTTGCATATTATTATTTTGAAAACATTTATTCTACATTTCAAAAAAAATTACTATTTAATATTATATGTTATGTATATATTATCAGTCGCTCTATCTCAAATAAATTATTATATTTAGAAATTTAAGTTATTAAAATTTATCAGCAATATAAAAAAAATTACTTTAAAAAAAATCTAAATTGATAGAAAATAATACTCCCTCCGTTAATTTTTAGATGTCTTTCTGGCTTTATGCACAAGAATTAAGAAATGAGGTAAAAGGACTCATCTAACCTTACTTTTTCTTTTTAATAAATGTGTGTGTAAGGTGGCAAACTATCTTTTTCCTTGGGAGTTGTTATTTATAGAGGTAATGGTGGAAAAAAGCAATAAAGTTTGTCTTGAAAATCTAAAATGACAACTAAATCTTAACAAACCAAATGAGCTAGAAAGACATATAAAAATTAACGGAGGGAGTAATTAAAAAATATATGATAAAAGTTATGGTACTTATTTGGTATAAATTATGGTACTAAATTGATTGAAAAACTAGTATAAATTATTTGTTTGAAATCAATATTCTTTTTTATGGTATTTAATAAATTTTAAAAAATGAAATATTTATTTTTTAATATTTAATGATATTTTCATTTTTCTTAATTTTTTAAATCTTTTAATTTTTTAATTTTTTAAATTGTTTTTAATTTTTTTATTTTTATAATTTTTTTAAATTTTTATTGTATTTTGATATTTTTGTTAAATTTTAATACTTAGGGACATATTGTGAATTTTAAAAGTACTTTGTTAACTAGTATGAGTATTTTGCTCTTTTTTCCATCTATAGTGGCATTTCATGGACTTTTTAGAAAATATAGTGGCATTTCGTGACTTAACCAAAAATATAGTGGCATTTTATGAAATTTCCCTAAACTTTTTTTAGAATCTAGGAATATGTTCTAAAGATTTGAAATACTGGGAAAAAACTACAATAATAGACATCATCGTCAGTAGCAAAACCAGAGGTAAAATGTTGATACTTTTTTAAAAAATCGAAATGAAATTTTTAGCTTAACACCATTTCATTTTTAAGGCTCCAATCGCTCATATGATTGAGTAAAAAGAGTAAAACCTGACGCAAACTGGATCAATATATCAGAAAAGTATCGGAGAAGTCAGATCTACCCAATAATTACCACAGACCTCATCCACTGCAAATAATACTAAAACACATAACCCGTTGTCATTCTTCTTCACTCGCATAATCCTTTGCATCTACCTCACACACATACTCCTTGGCATCTACGGTAATTATAAGAGTTTGCATCTGAGTTCATCTGTCATAACATATAATTCTAATGTTAGCTTTATTTTTTTATTTTTTATTTTTGAAAATAATGTTAGCTTTATTGTTATATACCTTGGTTTTAAAAAGCGCGCCTCAGGCGCGCCTCAGGCGTTTTCTGCGCAAGGCGTTAGCCATTTCGCCTCAAGTGTGGCAAGGCGGTGGTGGGTGCTGAGGCGGCTTGAGGCGGTTTGAGGCGACTGAGGCGGAGCAAGGCGCGCTGAGGCGTCGCCTTATGCGCTGAAGAAGAAAAAAAACGGGAAGAAGAGAAGATGCAGCAGATTCACGGCGGCGAAGAAGAAGATGCGGGGAAGAGGAAGAAGATGAAGCGTAGGGTTTTTTTTTGGTTTTATTCCATAATCAAAACGACAACGTTCTGATTAGTTGTAAAGTTTTTTTTAAATATTAATTGAAACCCTAACAAATATGTCCCCACCCACCTCTTTCCCGTTTTTTCCCCAATATGATTTCTAATTTCATTTCCCCAATCTATCTTCTATCCATCGGCTTGCGTCCCACCACCCACCCACCAGCATCGCCCCCACCTACCAGTCAACACACTCCATTAGCAGGTAGTTTGTATTTTTTTTTTCTGATTCTGAATGCGTACAGCCCCCACCACCATTTTTTTTTCTTCACTCCTGTTTCCTTTTCTTTTCCAGTTTTGGTTTTTTCTTTACTCAGTTTTTTTATCGATTACTGCAGTATGATGTGCAAAAAAACGTGGGAATAGACCACCAATATAGTATTTAGAATATTTCTAGTTTTATTATTCCTAGTTTTATTATTGCAAGCTTCTATGTTATATTTTGTGACATTGTGTTGTCTTGAATGTACAAAAATGTAAGTTCATACTAATATAACTAATCTGTAGATGATTCTACATAAACAGTCGCCTCAACTACGTGATACGTTCGCCTCGACGCCTCACGCATCTCGCCTCGCCCCTGGACCCTCATCGCCTCGGAGCGCCTCGTGCATTTTAAAACCAAGTTATATACTAACAAACTAGCACCGGAATAATTAGAGAGAAATTAAACAGCAATAAACGCAAAGTATCAATTTTTATCTGATACCAGAAAAGTTATAAAAAACAAAAAAATACAAAATCAAATGCTACACATTAAGAAATAAAAATTGAATATTAAATTCGACAAAAATAAATATGACTCATCAAACAAAGGTATAGTTCATAACCAATAAAAAATAACACAACGCCAAATGTAATAATTAATCACGAGCAAATAACTAGTATACGAGCAAATATATATAAATACCAACAAGATAAAATACCTTAAATAACTTAGGATTTCTACATGGATCATGAGAAGAGCAAACCAAGTACCTAAATCGACAAAAAAAAGTAAAAACATTACTAGTGTTTGAATGATTTCGTCATAATAAAAGATCATTATCTAAAAAATCATTATCTAAAAATCATTATCTTCAATTAAACTCATCAATTCGTCATCAAAAGATCATTATCTAAAAAATACCAACGTACAAGTAAATAGAAACCTGAAGACGGTTCTTCCATCTGAAATATTAAACTCTGTAAAGATGGGCATGCCAAAACAGAGAGATTCGCTTGAGAGGAGGAGGGATCGATAAGTTTGTGAAATGCTTAGACATGTGAAAGGAATTTAACAGATGAGTAGCTGACCAAAAACTTATATTCCTTGCCAGAGAAGATGTGGAGGCAAATATAGGGAGATGAACCGTTCAACAAGAAGAAGGTAGATCCAGAAGAAGGTAGATCTAGAAGAAGGATTTTGTGATGCTTAGACATGGTGACGAGGCTTCAGTTTCTTTCAGGCGCAGGCAGTCTGAAGGAAGTATCTTCAGAGAGGATGTGGAGGACAATATAGAGAGATGAGCCGAAGAACAAGAAGAGGGTAGATCTAGAAGAAGGATTTTGTGATGCTTAGACATGGTGACGAGGCTTCAGTTTCTTTCAGGCGCAGGCAGTCTGAAGGATGTATCTTCAGAGAAGATGTGGAGAGATGAACCGAAGAACAAGAAGAGGGTAGATCTAGAAGAAGGTAGATCTAAAGAAGGTAGATCTAGAAGAAGCATTTTGTGATGCTTGGACATGGTGACGAGGCTTCAGGTTCTTTCAGGCGCAGGCAGTCTTTAAAACTAATGATGAGGTCACAGGCCAGGCGTTTATATAGCTAAGAGCTGGGTACGCGCAGGTTAACCTAATTGGTGTAGATGTCCGCTCCTATGTATTTGCTTCTTTTAATTGTAATTTGAACGGTTGTTCAATTAAAAAAACAAAAATTCAATCAATCAAAAAAAATGGTTGTTGTACTTTTATTAACTTAGGGAATAGTTTAGCTATTTCAGTCCACCACTTATCTAGGGAATGCTCGGATCATTGCCCCATTTTATTGAAACTCTTGGGTAGTCACAAAATACCAAAAAAAATCTTTAGGTTTGAGAATGTGTGGGCTTTGGATAGATGTAAAGATATTGTTGTAGCTATTTGGGGTGAGTCAAGTGGGGACCTTATGACTAAATTTGCTCTCTGTAAAAAGAGATTGTTAGAGTGGAATGGCTGGTCTTTTCATAAAATAAACCACAAACTTAGGTTTAAAAGAAAAGAGCTTGATATCATCTCCACCAGTTTCCAGAATGACTGGGCCATAGCTAACAGAAAGAGACTGCTTTTGAAAATTGAACTTCTACTGCTTAAAGAAGAAACCAAATGGAAGCAAAGATCTAGAGATAGATGGATTAAAGAGGGGGATAAGAATACCTCTTATTTTCATAGTAAGGCCTCCATTAACAGTCGTAGGAATGAGATCTTCTGCTTTCAGGATTCTAATGGGGATATGAAGTTTGATGTGGCAGAATGGATAATATAGCCACTAGTTACTTTGAGGACCTCTTTCAAAATCCCTGGTAGAAACATGGACCTCTTCATTGATCAGTGCTCTGGTATTCTTCCCCCTGAGTACCATGATGAGCTTGAGAAACCTTACAACAGAGATGAAATAGTCAAAGCTGCTAAGCAATTAGGGATCAATAAAGCTCTAGGGCCGGATGGGTTCAATGGTGTTTTCTTCAAAACCTTTTGGTCTGATGTGGGTGAACAGGTTATAGAAACTGTCCTGAACATCTTATTAGGCAATCCACTTCCACCAAACCTAAATAAATACCATATTGCCCTTATCCCAAGAAAAAGGGGCTACTTCAATCTCTAAATTCAGACCTATTGCCTTATGTAACTTTGTCTACAAGATTGCCACCAAAGTCTTAGCCAACGGATTCAAGATATCCTCCCTTGCATTATCTCCCTTAACCAATCTGGCTTTGTTAAAGATAGGTTGCGCACAGACAATGTTATCCTAGCTGGGGAGCTCCACCATAAAATAGAAAAGTCTATGGCTAAGAAGAAAGGCTTGTTCTCCTGTAAGATTGATCTGAGCAAAGCTTATGATAGACTTAGCTGGGATTTCCTGGATAATATTATTGGAGCTATGGGTTTCCCAGATAATTGGAGAAAACCAGTTATGAATTGTGTGACTTAAGTGGAGGGTTCTATTATTATTAATGGGCCCCCAGGAAATCCTTTACCCAAAAGAGAGGTATTCGACAGGGAGACCTCATCTCCCCCTTTCTGTTCATTATTGCCCAAGAAGCCCTCTCCAGAGCTCTCAATAAGACATGACAGACTTGTCCTATGAGGGTATCCAGCTTGCCAAAAATGCCCCATTTATTTCCCACCTTGCCTTTGCTGATGATATCATCTTCTATGGAAAGCTAACGCTCAAAATGTCCAGACCCTGGCCAATACCCTAAACTTTTTCCTTGAAGCCTTTGGTCATCAAATCAATCAAGCTAAATCAGAGATTGTGTTTAGTAAAAGAATCCCTCATGCCCTTAAAAATGAGCTTGCCCGTATCCTCAACGTGAATCAGGTGGGATCCTTTTCGAAATACCTAGGCCTGCCCATTAAAGTAGGGAGAAACAAAAGAGAAACTTTTGGCTTCCTGCTAGAAAATCTCCAGAAGAAAGTTCATGGTTGGAACAGACCGGTTTCTTAAGCTGCCAGGTCCATCCTCACCATGACTATCCTCCAAGCTATCTCCCTTCACAATGTCCTTGTTCAAGCTTCTGTTGGGATCATTGGGAAAAATCAACTCTATTTGTGCCCAATTCTGGTGGGCTGGTTCAAAGAAAAAAGACGTATGGATTGCAAGAAGTGGAACACTATCTGTTTTGACTCAGATCAGGGTGTTTAGGATTCAGACAGATTGAAGCCTTTAACCAAGCTTTACTGGCAAAACAAATCTGGCTTATTCTTAACAATGACCATACCCTTGTAAGCAAGTCCCTTAAAGCCCTTTACTTTCCTAACTCTGGTATCCTTCAAGCTACCAAAGGCAAAAAAGATAGTCCAATTTGGTCCTCCCTCCTTTCTGCCATTGAGGTTATTAATCAGGGTGTGCTGAGAGTTATAGGAAATGGGGAGACTAGTACTGGGATCTGGATGATCCTTGGTTGATGAAAAATCTTCCTTCGAAGCCTATCCCAAAGATGCCTATTAATGGCAACCTTTCCACTATTAACAACTTGATCAATCAAGACAGAATGACTTGGAATCAGGCATTGATCACCAACACCTTCCTCCAGATTGATCACCAAGCTGCCCTCAATACTCCCTTCAATAAAGACCTCAAAGATACTTGGATTTGGACTAGTACTAGATCTGGCTCTTACACAGTCAAGTCAGGTTATACTAATATATTCACAATACCAAGTCAGGATCGGCTTCAGAACCAGCTACTCGTTTTTCTGTCCTTAAAAAGAAGTTACACAACTCTCTTATCCCCCCTAGAGCCTACCTGTATGTGTGGAAAAAAAAAACATAAATTTTAGTGAGAAAACTAAAAAAGCAATTTAAGAGATGTGAATGTTAATCACGATGAAGGGCAAACTTACAGGTGCAGTGAACTCACAGTTTTTGCTCCTCTTTGTACTGTTATGTCATATGTCCGGTCACAGAGATCTTGTAAAAATAATTCTAAGGCCTTAGCTGCATCAGTAAAATGATAGGTTCATAAGGCAAAGGAAGAGTACAGGAAGATATGAGCCGAAGGTTTCATAGAGAAGTTCTGTTCAGATCATGAGAAGCTAGAGTGGTAAAACAACTCACAGACTAGAACAGGAACTGCCATTGCTATCTTCCCTACATCCTCATCAGCTTGCATAATCTTCTTTATTCTAGCCTGCAAAACAAAAGAACACAGATAAATCAGCCACTGGGCAAAAAGTGCATCATCCGATATCAGATGTGTCTTTATGATCTTATTTTTTACACAGCTATATCATAGGAACACAGGCTACCATGGTCATAAGCCAACGTCATTAGCCAATGTGAACTACAAAATAATAAGATTATAAAAATCAAACTAGTTACCTTACGGATTTCAACTATGTAAACGCAAGATATGCTATTATTCCGGTCCTAAGCCACTAGAACTCTAGAAGACGCCCCCGCACAAAAATATACACAGAAGCGATAAATAACAAGCACCTTTCAAATGACCTAAATCAAACCATATGTCTAAAGTGAACAAAACTCACAACAGTAATGAATCAATGAAAACGAAGAATAGCAACAACTCCACCATCAGCGACCAAAACCTAACTTCAAGTTGACCCAAACCAAACGTCGAGACCTAAAATAACACAAAACATTTTGACGAAAATATCAATTTAAACTTTTTAATTCTGAGAACAGGGCTCCAGACTTCACTCAGCAATGCAGTCAAGGCGTGCATCAATAAATTAGATCGTACAAACTAAACAAAGATCGTATAGCAATAAGAACATGAAATTAAACAGAAAGACAGTCAGAAGAATAGGAAAGCGGGAAAAGAAGAAATTAGACGAGACAGATGACTCACGGCTGGAAAGCGGGTGTCGAGTTTTTCCTCATGATGTTATCGTTGCAGATTCCCTCTAGCTAGCAATTTTACATCGTATAGACGACATGAAATTTCTTTGTGAACACTAGAGAACGGAAAATAACAAATCGGATTGAAACGAATTGAACACGATCGATGAAGGGTAAAATGGAAACCTAAATGTTCTCCTTTTTCTTTTTTCAAAGGAAATTAGTTAGAGATTTTCCGACACTTTTTCCTTTTTTTTTTTGTGTGGATAATTGGACATTGACCAAACGCAGATTTGAAGACGCGGGCTGTCCGCACCCTATGCCACCGCTTACACACATGTATTAGGTCTCATTCTTTTGTCAATATTATAAGCTAGTTTATTTGATCAGTTAGTTTATTCTTTCTGAATGTCACATATATCAATTGTCATGTCAATTATTTTTTCTCTCTATTTTTTCTAATTTCAGCTGACAACTGACATCAGCTCTCGATTCAGCTAGGCAAAAAGAATTGGGTCTTAGTATATTATACGACCAAAGCAACATGCTAACATGTCATTTGTTTTTAAGTAACTGTATTCATTTATAAGTTTTATTTTCTATCATCATGTAAAATATTTTTAATTTCTCCGTAAATTTCAAAAGTATTTTAATAATTTATGATTCTAAAAGATTTATTTTGAATACGTAATATTGTTATTCATCGTTATCGCAATTATCGTCGCTCTTCTTCATCCCAATTATCATTACTCTTCTTCATCACAATTATCGTCGCTCTTCTTCATCGCATTTATCGTTGTTCTTATTCTCTTTCTTTCTCCCTATTCTCAGATCAATTCAAACCCAAATCCAAAGTTTTACAATTTATTTTTAATTTGATTATGCCTAATTCACTCTAGTAACTAATTGTTGAATAAGAAAGAAATTTGTAATTGATAACGATGCATAAATTCACGGAATTGAATGTTGAAGAACTAGAGAGCCTCCTCAATGTCGTAATCACATGTAAGTTATATAACCATAATTTGTGTGATACTCGTTGTACCACTTTTAACTTAATTGTTCAAAAATTATTTCAAATTGTTTCTAAATTTTGTTAAGGTTCAACTGCGAGACTAGTTATTCAAAGAAAATTATATAAAAAAATGAATATGTTTTAAAAACTTTTAAGCTTAGGTTCAAATATGCGGTATTAATTGTTTGAACTTGTAAAACACCATGTTCAAATTTTACTGCATATTGTTCATTTTTTTCAAAACTCACATGCATGTTTAAAAATATAGAATTAGTTTGTTCAATTTTTTGGACCATATTTTCAACTATTTATTATTAAGTTTTCAAAAATTAGATCTAGTTGTTCATAAGAAATTTTATAATAAAACAATGTCATATAATATACCATTTGTTATTTTTTTTGAATCATGTGTTCAACTATTGTTTATAAAATGTTCATATTTTTATACTAGTTGTTCATTAGAAATTATATATTAAAACATTATCAATATAATATACCATATTTATTGGTTTACCAATTTTTAAACATCAAGTTTGTGCTCATATATCTATACTTGTTGTTCAACTTTTTAATCCCTCTGTTCAAACTTTATTTCACATTGTTCATAAATTTTATTAGAGTTTAAATCCGATACTAGTTGTTTTAGAAAATTAAAAAACAAAATCATTTTAAAAATTTGTTAACTTCAGGTTCAGATATACGATAATAATAGATTTATTTTATTTTTATTGGTTTATCATTTTTTAAACATCAAGTTTGTAATCAATACTTGTTGATCAACTTTTAACTTTTTTATTCAAATATATTTCATATTGTTTCAAAATTTTGTCAAGGCTCAAATTCGAGACTAGTTATTCATATAGAAAATTATATAAAAATGAATCCCTTTAAAAACTTTTAAGTTTTGGTTAAGATATGTAGTATTAGTTGTTCAACTTTTGAAATATCTTGTTCAAAATTTACAGCATGTTGTTCATTTATTCAAAACTTACGTTCATGTTTACAAATATAAAATTAGATTGCTCAATTTTTGTGACTATATGTTCAACTATTTATCATTAAGTGTTCAAAAATTAGACTAGTTGTTCATAAGAAATTTTATAATAAACCAATGTCAATATAATATACCATATTATTGATTTAGCGATTTTTAAACATCAAGTTTGTATTCACATAATGTATACTTGTAGTTCAACTTTTTAACCCCTTCGTTCAAAATTTATTTCACATTGTTTCTAAATTTTGTTAGAATCTAAGTTGGATACTAGTTGTTCTTAGGAAAAGAATAAAGAATTCATTTTTAAAAAAAGAGTTAGGTTGAGATACGCTATAGTAATGACAGACTAGCTATGTTGTAGATTTTCTCTAAATTTTTGCTTAACAGTTATAGTAATAATATATTTATTTAAATTAAAAGTTTGAATTTAAATGATAGATTATTTTGTTCTTGTACATTTTCTCTAGATTTTTATGAGCGGTTATAGTGATAATATATTTACTTCAATTAAAATTTGTTTTCTAAAATTTTAAACTGGAAAAAAAAAACTTCAAAAACACATCGTCACTGCCACATAAGACATTTTTTATACGTGTACAACAGAAGCACGGAGCATTGTGCTTCTCATTGTACAATAGAAATTGCCCACACATGGCAGTAACTGGGCTATCTTTTTATTACATTAATTTTAAATAGTTGTAACTTTTAAAATATAAGTCCAAAATGAAGATTAACTATATCATTATTCACCTAAATTCAAACTCTTCAAATTAAGACCAGACATGGATATATTTTAACAATTTTTATATGATTATAATGATACACTAAGTTGATGATATGATTCATTAAAATTAGTATTCTGATTCATTAACTAACAAGTGGTGTATTAGAGTAACAAATTTCAGTCACACCACAATATCGACCTGGTGATGATATGATTCATTAAATAA
This sequence comes from Limonium bicolor, assembly GCA_023374045.1. NCBI lineage: Eukaryota > Viridiplantae > Streptophyta > Magnoliopsida > Caryophyllales > Plumbaginaceae > Limonium > Limonium bicolor. The sequence goes on from CM041776.1 coordinate 267,811,732, forward strand.
ATATTATGATTCATTAAAATTGATATTATGATTCATTAAGTAACAAGTGATGAATTAGATAACAAACTTCAGAACTAATAAGGGGTTGTTATTGTTTTGTGATGTATTATTATTGTTTTTATGATGTATTTTAACCCTTAGATGGTGAATCATATATATATTTTTCTGACATACCATATGATAATACACCAAGTTTATGATTTGATTCATTAAAATTAGTATATGATTCATTAACATTGATATACAAGTGGTGAATTAGATAACAAACTTTGAAACTGATAATGGATCATTATTGTTTTGTAATATATTATTATATTGTTATGTGGTGTATTATTATTGATATGATGTATTATAAGTCTTATATGATGAATCATTACTTTTTTGACATACCATATTTAAAACAGATAATGAAACATTATTGTTTTGTAGTGTATTATTATTTTGTATGGTGTATTTTAAACTGTATACGGTGAAATAGTAAGTATGGTTGATATGTACAGATATATCCATGTCTGGCCTTGTTTTGAAAAACTTGAATTTAGATGAAAAATTGTATAAATTTTTCATTTTAGACTTATATTTTAAAAACTACAACCAATTAAAATTAATGTAATAAAAAATAGTTCAATCAGTAGCTGAATGGACTGTCTAGTGGATAGAGCCACACCAAGCATTGCGCAGCTTGCCCGCACCATCGATGCGGTGTTGAGTAGAATGAATTTTAAGACAAGATGGGGCTCGGCGTGGGTGCTAAGATAATGTTGAATTAAGAAACTTGTTCTTAAACTTCTCTATTCTTTTCTCGTTTTACCACATGATTAAAAAAAATTATAACGTTTTTGCTCACATCAAAGGAATGGGTTGTTTCTCTCTCAGAAACTTATAATATACACCATGTTTAGTTTCCATAAAAGTTCCCTGTCACAGGACCAACATTGGATTTCTAAACCCGCCATCTTCACAGTTCACACCACTATATTTCACATTTTTATTTCTTCTTTATTCACTTAAAGGACGGGTGGGTCATTTGTTATTCATGCTCTAAGGGCATCCACAATAACAAGAGTGGATTCCACCATCAAAATAATAATATTTTATTCTTCTTCTCACATTCTCTCTCTTATCCACAATGGAGTGGAATCCACTCTAAATTAATAAAACAACAAGATAAAATATGACATGGAGAAGAGAAGTTGTGTAAGGGTTTCTTAGTTAAGAACCCTAAAAAGTAGGTGTCTTAGCAAAAGAAAAGAGAGATTGTGAGGAGAAGAATAAAATATTACTCTCTCTGTTCAATAATATCTGTCATTTTAGAAGTTTGCACACTTATTAAGGAAAGTAGAATAATGACACATGTACCCCTGCTTTTTACTTTTCCATCTAGATAATAATTACTTTTTGTGTTGAATAGTAGGGTTCAAAGTGGAAAAAAGTGTGTCAAAAAACTAGAATGAGACATATTTTAAAACAAGAATCACATCCTAAAACGACAGATATTAGTATTATTTTGAGAGTGAAATCCACTCTTGTTATTGTGGATGCCCTAAGACACCCACTTTTTTGGGTTCTTAGTTAAGAAACTCTCAGACAACTTCTCTCCTCCATGTCATATTTTATCTTTTTGTTTTACTAATTTAGAGTGGATTTCACTCCATTGTGGATGCCCTAATGCAATCGATGGATGAAAATTAGGGAAGGGATGAAGGAAGACAATAACACGTGTCTAATCTTTTTTTTCTACACATCCCACGCAAATGAATTATAATAGTAATTACTTGTATCGATTAATATTATGCAGTTTTTAGTAGAATTTTTAATCATCAAACTATCTTTGTTTAACATTATCTTCATCTTTTGAATACAAAATAAATATTAGTATCATAAGAGATGGCCTATAAATTTTTCTTATGTTATTTCACATCCGTTAGGTATCTTTCTTTTCAATTTATTCTATACTTTACATTGTCACAATTTACTAAGCAGATTTTTAAGGTTTGTTTAGGGTTCAGGGACCTATACATTAGACTACAAACCCTAAAATGAGACTTTCAATGGTTTAACTTTTATTCCCCACCTTTTTCTTACTTCGTTCTATACCTTTATAATATCGCAATTTATTCGCTGATTTTTTAGGTTTGTGGTGAGAAAAATAATAATTTTCAAAAATCTTTTTCATTCTTCATGTTCTTCATTGTGTTCTTTGTCGTATTCTTCGTTAAATTTAAGCGGTTTTTCATCTAACAAGGTAAATATTCAATTTCTATCTTGTATTGAACAAATCTAACATATTTTGTCTAGCTTAAGAAAAAAAAGGATTTAGAATGCAGTCGGCGGCTGGCTGAGAGACCATAGCGGCCCTTCGATTATGCTCTTTATAGTCACCAGGCGGCTGCATGCACATCTCCTGGTCTTCAGCCGTCTACATGTCCTGTAGCTTATGGTTGGCTATTTTTTGTTATTTTGTATTTAAATTTACGTATTTGTAGATAAAGTGTTACAAACTATAGCTTAGTAAAAATCTACAATTATTCTACACGATTGTTAACTATTTTAACTTATCCTAAGTGACTGTATACATTAATAAAGTGACTGTAAATAACACATCTCAAGAATAAATACGGGTTTAAGCTGGACTTTTTAGTAAGAGAGTTTGCAATCTTGACCAGTAAGTCAAAGTTGAAGAAAAATGTGAACCTACAACTTTTTACAGCTTTAATCATAACAGAGATGAACCAAATACAAAACAGACAAGACTAGGGAAATTTTATAATGTACCATAAGGTTTTCCCATTTTTTTATTATTACCCCTAAACTTCACAAATCACTATAATATACCCCTCAAGTTTATTACACTCTACAATATACCCCTCAGGTTTATTTTACAATATACCATCAGGTTTATTTTACACTACAATATACCTCTGTGAGTGAAGCAAATATTTTTTTCACGATATACCCCTCGCACCAAGGATCAGCACCCTTAACACTTCCACCTGAAGCAAGATCGGTGGAGTTTACATGATCACATCTCCAATGTTGATGTAACATTCCTTTTGATATGGATCGTTTATTCAACATAAATGATGTCCACCTAACCCACTAGCTGAAGCCAACTCAATGTTCATATTCGATCCGGGATTACTTCAAGGTGGAATGGCCTAGCCAGAGACCTTAAACATGGGCAGCTTCCCGGGAGTCAACTCGATGACATTTCTTTCGTTTTTTTAATTCTCCTTTAATTTTGTTTTCGCCAACTCTTAACCTCATTTGTAGTTGGTTGCTTCTAATGTCTTATGCATGTGCAACTTCATGTTTACACCACAACCAAGGTACACTACTGAGAATAAAACTCAAGTCAAGTGTAGGGGAGTTCCTGCAAAGCAAGCATCAACACTATCAGAGGAGACTAGTTTCTTTCATTTTGTATCTCTTGCTTTTTCCCTTTATTTGCTTTTGTTTGATTCTCCCACTATAGATGGCTTACGTGTTTAAATGTTTCTTGTGTCCTATGTGTTTTCTCTCTTGGTTAATTTCTGAAAAGGTCTTTTGAATCCTTCCCCGAATTTGTCTGCTGAACAATGAGGAAATTTTTCAATCTAAGTGTGGGGGAGTGACACTTTCGGTGAATATGCGGTTAAAATGCTTATTCCTCATGTTTATCTTACATTTTTCCAAAAACAAAAAATTGGGTCCATGTTTTGTGGTTTCTCTCATTAAGAACAAATGTTCTTATAAGTTGTGGGATAAATTGCTCAAATTTTTCTTTTTGATTGCTTTTGAGAAACATTTTTCATGCGGTGTGGCCAAATGATCTGAAATGGTTGATTTTTTTATTGCTCAGGGGTTCTTCCTGTCTTCTCTTTTAGGGATTTCTAAATGGTACTTTGTGAAAATCTTTAAGAGACTGGAGAGACACCATTGGTAACCAACAAAAATTGAGTATTATTCTTTGTACTGGCTAAAATGCTTAAATTTTCTCCTCATCTCGTGTACAATGAAATAAATGAATAAATGTATTTGTCCTTTTGTTTTCTCTTCAATGCTCATTATCGAGAGAAGTTGGTCATGGTAAAAGATCTTCAAGTTACCTAATATTCTAAACTTTGAAGCACTTCTGATCATATCCAGAAACTTGGTATTTTATTTTGCCCTAAGCACACCCATGCCACCGGTAGGAAGAAGAGGATGAAGAATAAAGTTATTTCTTCTCCCTTCTCTCTCATTTATATTCTAATGAAAGAATTGCCTCTTTGTACCTAGGGATGAGGATTTTGCCCCAAAAATTTCTTTCTAGTTAAATTGGTTAGGATTAGTATATCATGATTTGACTATTAGTTAATTAAGTGTTTCCGTTTTGTTTAGCTTTGAGTTCATGAATCGAAAATTAGTGGTAACGGATGAAGGGGAACAAAGATCCATCCCTGGGTACATCTATCATAGTTATTTAGATTAGCTTTACCACTTTTCTTTATTTCTGCTTATCAACCCAAAACACAACACAACCCCCCCCCCCCCCCCAAATTTACTGCACTTATCTTTTTGTATATACTTTTGTACATTAACTAAACTTGTAATTAGCTAGATAGTTATTTGTTGTGGATACGACACTTGTTGTACTACTTTGATTGAGTGCACTTGCCCATAGTTTACCAAGTATATTTATATATTTTGCACAACATTATTTTATTTTTAAACTAAAGATCAATCGGGGCAATATAAATTGCTTAGGTTGCGTGTTTATACACAGACAAAAAGAGATGAGTTTTAACTAATTGCCTCATTTGTTGAAGAGCTACGGAGGCAACCTAAAAGTTTGTTTAATTTGCTTAGAGCAATGGAGGCAAGTTTAGCTGGTTGCCTCATTTGTTAACATCAATGGAGGTGAGTGACATTATTCGCCTCTATCGCTTGTGTGGTGGTAGGGGCTTCATACATAGACCAAGGGAGGCAAGTTTATCTACTTGCCTATTTTATTTAATATCAATGGATGCAACTAACGCAGATCACTTACTGCTTGTGGTGGTAGGTTCTTCCTACCCATACCAGTGGAGACGAGATTTAGCTTGCCACACTTGAATTAATCAAAGGAGAGTGTTGCTTCCATAGGTTGAATCAGAACCTTTTAGTGACTTCCATAACCAATTGTGGATAATTTTTAAGTATCGCATTTAATCAATTAATCTTGCCAGCTGCTATACATTCAACCCCCCTTGATCATCATCATCTTCTCTCCCCGACCCTTCTCCTTCCCTTTTCTCTTTAAACTAATTCGCGGATATTTCCACCACAAGAAGGAAGGGATCGAGAGTCCTCCTCCATGGCTCCAAACAAGAAAGAATCTCGGAAGAAAGAATATAAACCAATAACTGAGATCGTAAGTCCAGTATACGCCAAGAATTACACTTGCAAGTACTGTGGGCTGAACTTCCCAACCTCTAATGCTTTGGGTGGTCACCAGCATAGTCATCCCCATCAGAAGGATAAGACTGCTGATGATACTGAGATTATTACTGTTGTTACTGCTGATACTGCAGCTAAAATCCCAAGTTCAGTCGGAAATTACCCTAGTTATTCTCCTTACTTCTTCTTCGGCACACCAACTGCCCTACAAACTGCCATCAATAACTTTGATATCCTGAGTAGTCCTACTGTCCATAAACACGCTTATCACTATGAATATGCTCCGGTAACATCCAACCTATTTGAGATCAGTGAAGATGCAACCGACTTTTGCAGGCTGCAGGGCTGGAGCCCTAGTGGTACGTACCATTTTACTGCATGCCCACCATTCTCAAAGCTTCTTCATTATCCTCAGCCAACCAGTCTTTTTTATCGATCTAGATTTGCTTTCAAGCGAGGCGGACCGGTTGACGATTAATATACAAAATGATCGATGATGATTAGTTATAAAATGTTACTATAGGGCAATCTTCTTCTGTGTTCACAGGTGCGGCTGCCACTCAAAATGCTACTGGGGTGGACTTCACCGCCTCCTCCATCATGGCGACCGGCGGCAATCAGTTGTTTTTGCAAGGTAAGGAGAACAATGACATGCACAAGGAGGAGGATCTGGATTTGTCGCTCAAGCTTTGAATGATTATGATCGCGCTAGCTCTTTTAAATGATTTTGATCTAGTACGTACGTATATTACTAGCTAGTTGTCAAAGGAAATGAAGTATAATTCAGATTCATTGAGAAGACTAGCAAGACTGAGAGTATTTTAATATGTGTAGAATATAGAATATTGTTTACACCGCCCCACTCTCTGTTATATATATTATCCGACATTCAGAGATATGTACACTATGTATTTATATAGAAAGAGTAAAGAGATCCCTATGACTATAAAACAACTAACGGTAACATACTAACTGAACTAACTGAGCAATTACATATACCAACCCCCTCTCAAGTCCAGCTTGCTTCAGCAAGTTGATCTTGCATCAGATAAAGACCAACATCTTTAAGAATCTGTATAATTTTTGCCCGTTAGTGGCTTTGTCAAGAAATCAGCAATCTGATTTTTGTTGGAAATATGCGGAACTGATATCAACCCTTCTTGAATTTGTTCTTGTTGCAGTTGTGATGGCATATCTTTTTTTTTTAAAAAAAAAGAGGGTAATGTTATATATAAATAGAAGAGTTTATACAAAGGGATATATAGAGGGTCTATATATTGGATTCTAAGGATATACAAGACTGCTAACGGGAATGAAGATATACAAAAACTCCCCTAGCACCATACAAAAAGACCAAAAAGCTTTCAAGCACCATATGAGGTACTCTGGGAGGGGGGGAAGGAAAAAACCCCAAGCCAAAAAGAGATGAGAAACTATGAGCGTAGTACTTGTCTAGCCAGTCAAGATCCTTTGTGGTGTGTCCCATCTTCAACCCAATGGTAGCTTTCGTAGCGGCTTTGATGTCCGATATGACGAAGTCGGGGTCTCTGGCAAGGTTGGTCATGGCACGCTTGCATCTCTCAATCCATATGTAGTAGACAACGTTGCACTAGTACAAAAATGACCTATTTCAGCTCCCCTATCTCGGCGGTTATGACTAGGAACCGCCGAGATAGGTCCTCCGTAATTTTTTTAATTAAAAAAATAACATCTATTTGGTAGTCTATTTCGGCGGTTGTGACTAGGAACCGCCGAAATAGATGTTTTTTTATTTTAAATAAATACGAGGACCTATTTCGGCGGTTCCTAGTAACAACCGCTGAGATAGGTCACTTAATAAACACCCCCACCCAGCCCCGACACAGTTACGCTGTTACAACCTAACCTACACCCCTCTTCTCTCTGTTAACCGGCGATTTCGCTCCGATTTCGACAGCCACCACACCGCCACCACTCCGACGTTCGTCGCCCTCCTCCCGCCTTCGCCCGTCGCCGCCGCCGTCGCCGGTCGTGCGTGGTTGTCATCGGAAGTTGTTGCTGCAACAACAACAACAGCTACGGTAATAAAACCCCAAATCGGTTTTGATTAAAAAATTACAAATGTGTTGTTTTAAAATTGATAGATTCGTATCACATTATGATTGTGGATGCTGATATTTATTGTGTGTGTCAAATCTTTGAAAGATTTGGTTGTTAAACTAATCAAATTATGTATGAACACGAGGTGTTTGATGAAATGTTTGAGTGAATATTTTTACTGTTTTTTGCCCTTCTTTTAAGTATAGTTAGGTTAGCTTATTTGGGCTAGATTTATTATGCTTATATATGGGGTGGAACAATGTTTGAGAATTATTTGTGCTTATAATTATAAGCAAATTATAAACATTGTAAGCTATATAGTGTTGCGCCCTCAATTGATACTATTTTGCGTCTGTGTTGCCTCTGTAGAGATTGGTACTGCTACACGTCTCGCACGCCTGATTGAGCAGAGGGGCTGAAAATAATTCCTTTAGGAACCGGTAATATACTTTAACTTATCTCTTCATTCTCTTCACTCACTGTAAATTTACAACCTAACTACAAATAAGGAATAAATTTGGTATATATTAGTTTGGTTTATGATGGAATTTGTGTTGTTGAATGATTGGTGAATGCTTAATAATAAGCATGGTTGTGTCTTTGTAGAGGGAAATCACTAAATGGGTTCACCGGATTGAAGTCGTACGGAGCTGAATACATTTCATTTGTGAACCCGTAATATACTCAACCTACATCTTCATCTTTTTAGCTCATTATATATAATTTTGCAATCGTAATTACAAACAATTAACATACGTAAACTAATGAGTTTCTATTCTATCTACAGAGAAGTGGTTAAGAAACTCCTCAGTCATTGCACGGTAGATTGAAAGCGGAGTGGTAGAACCGGTAATATAATCTAACTTATCTTTTCTCTTTTATACTTTGTATTTGATTTCCACAAATTATTGAAATTTGGTTTGATGAATAGTTGGTATTGGTTTGGTTTGTGATGGAAATTTGTGTTGTTGAATGATTGGTGAATGCTTAGTAATAAGAATGGGATAGGTAAAATTATGCAAAGGTCATGCCGTTTTTTTTAACAAAATATCTTCGTAATGTTGTATTTTGTCTTAATATAACAATTTTTTTATTATCAGGTCTCACTATATATTAGCCTACGACTTCCAGCAAAGTCAAACCACTCTTGTCGCTCTCTGTGTACCAACCATCATCCTTCCTCCTTCTCCCTCTATACATCGTACAAACTACAAACAAATAAGTAGTTTAACTTATGTTTTTGTTTTAAAAAATGCAATTATTTATTGAAATTAAAATGCTACTTATTTGGGTTTGAACCTTAGAGTTAGGCTTGAATTTTGAAATTAAAATGCTAGTTTGTTTGGATTTGAAAAATAGAGTTAGGCTAGATGTTTGAGGCAAAACTGCTAGTCTATTTGAGTTGGAACCAGTCACGCTCCACTAGGATATAAACACGTGCAAACGAATGTAATCTATACCATCGATTTAGGTAATGTGATTCTCATACCAGTTGTGTGTTTGACATATAGAATGGAGCGTGACTGGATGTATGGTGATCGAGGAGATCACTTTGACAAGATGTTGAAAGAGTTCTGCAAAGCGGCAGTGCAACATAAGAACATGACAAAGGCGGTGAAAATTCCATGTCCTTGTGTTGACTGCGGTGTGTTAAGACAATATTCGACCATCGAGGAAATTGAATTTCATCTGAAGACCCGTGGATTCATGGCACATTATAGAAGATGGACGTTCCATGGTGAGTCTGTTGATGATAACGACGTCTCCTCATGTAGTCACGATCGGAAGAGGATGAGAACTGACCACATCTTTGATACTGTCAATGAGTCAGAACTCCCAGATAATTTAGGTGTCAATGAAAGTGATCAGATGGCTTACCATGATGAGCAAATAGACGAGATGTTTGACAATGTCGAGGATAATTTTGCTGATAGGCCGGATGATGAATATCAAAGATTACTGGACGCATCCAAAACAGCTTTGTACCCGGCCGGCCCCATGTGCACTAAGTACAACAAATTGACCGGTGTATTGAATTTGTTCAATCTGAAAGGGACACATGGGTGGAGTGACAAGAGCTTCACGGCACTTCTTGAGTTTCTTCATGATATGTTTTGATGTCCTGATGGTAACGGTCTGCCTACCACCACCTACGAACAAAGAAATGGATGTGTCCAATGGGAATTGAGTACAAAAAGATTCATGCGTGCCCAAACAACTGTGTGCTGTATAGGGGAGATTACGAACAATTAGAGAAGTGTCCAAAATGTTCGTTGTCACGATACAAGCATAAGGATGGTGACTCCCCCGTCCATAAAAAAAGTCCTCCAGCTAAACTGTTGTGGTATTTGCCGATCATACCTAGATTCAAACGGTTGTTTGCCAATCCGATAGATGCAAAAAATTTACGATGGCACGCAGAGGGTAGACAAAGTGATGAGAAGTTAAGACATCCAGCAGATGGACCTCAGTGGAGAAACATCAACAGACGGTTCAAAGATTTCGGTGATGAAAACATGAATCTGAGGCTTGGATTATGCACTGATGGGATGAACCCGTATGGTACGTTAAGCAGTCAACATAGCACTTGGCCTGTTTTGCTAGTGATATACAATTTGCCCTCATGGCTATGTATGAAACGAAAGTACATAATGTTATCACTCATGATATCTGGTCCCAAGCAGCCAGGTCATAACATTGACGTATATCTTGCCCCACTGATTGATGATTTGAAGTTATTGTGGAATGAGGGTACCGTGGTGTATGATGCCTATGCAAGAGAAAATTTCATGCTTAAAGCGTTGTTGTTCTGTACAGTCAACGACTTCCCTGCGTATGGTAACTTGTCTGGATACACAGTCAAAGGCACATTTGCATGTCCTGTTTGCGAGGATGACACATGTTCAGAACGTTTAAAAACTGTGGTAAAAATTTTACATGTGCCATCGAAGGTTTCTACCTGAAGATCATCCTTTTTGAAAGAAAAAAAAACTGTTTAACGGCAAAGCTGAGACTCATGCAGCCCGTCTACCATTAACCTCCGAGGAGGTTTATTCAAAGGTTAAGGACATCGTAAATGTTTTTGGGAACACACAAAGCCGCCAAAAAACATTGGAAAAAGTGTTCCATCTTTTGGGAGTTACCGTATTGGCGTCATTTGCCTCAGACACTGTTTGGATATCAAGCATATCGTGAAAAACGTCGGTGAGGCAGTGAGCGGGACTTTGCTCAATATACCGGGTAAAACAAAAGACGGGTTAAAAGTAAGGAAAGACATGCAAGCCATGGGTATACGACAAGAGTTACACCACAAGAGAACGGGAAACGAATTTATCTACCTCCTGCGTGCTACACTCTTTCAAAAAATGAAAAAATCAGCTTCTGCAAATGTTTGCATTCAGTAAAAGTACCCTCCGGGTACTCTTCAAACTGGAAAAACATAGTCTCGATGAAGGATTTGAAGTTTGCTAGGCATAAGTCTCACGATTATCATGTGTTAATGTTACATCTCCTTCCAGTAGCGATCAGAATTTTACCTGATAATGTGAGAAATGCTTTAACCAGATTATGTTTCTTCTTCAATGCCGTCTGCTGCAAGGCAATTGACATGAACTCCCTCAGTGATCTACAACATGAAATTGTAGTCACATTATGTCAACTTGAGATGTACTTTCCACCATCCTTTTTTGACATAATGGTGCACTTAATTGTCCACATCATTCGAGAGATCCAATTTTGTGGTCCGGTCTACTTACGATACATGTACCCTTTTGAACGATACATGGGTATCCTAAAGAGTAGAATGAAGAACAGATATCGACCAGAAGGGAGGATAGTAGAAGCGACGGTCACTGAGGAAGTCATAGAATTCGTGACTGATTATTTGAAAGAAGCAGAGGCAATTGGTATTCCAAAATCGCGACACTACAATAGGTATAAGGGTAAAGGTGTCATCGGCAGAAAGATTGTACATGTGCCACGTGATCTTATTCACCAAGCACATCTTTTTGTATTACAACATGTTGAGGTTGTTGAACCTTTCTTCGACACCCATATGGCTGAGTTAAGGCAACAAAATCCCACTAAAGGTCATCTTTGGCTGACAACTGAACAAAACCGAGTGTTTGTATCATGGTTCAAAGATCATGTGTTTGAACTAGCTTCATCAAATCTAGAATATGTCAGTGAAGAGGTTAGATGTTTAGCCGTTGGACCTGAAACTAATGTTATTTCGTTTGAAGGGTATGACATAAATGGATATACATACTACACTGCACGCCAAGATGCTAAGTCAATAAATCAGAACAGTGGAGTAAAAATAGAAGCTGCAGTCACTGAATACCAAACCGGTAACCAATCTCGACCATTTAGCAGTTCTAGTTGGTATTATGGTGTTATCGAGGACATTTGGGAACTAGACTACCACGTCGATTCTTTTCTAGTGTTTCGTTGTAAATGGGTAGACAACCGACGAGGATACCAAAATGACGGAGGACTCACTTTGGTTGATCTTTCACGTATCAGCTATACGAATGATCAGTTTGTCCTAGGAAAGGATTGTGAGGATTGTGAGCAAGTGTGGTATGTTCAGGACCCGAAAGACTGTAGGTGGTCTGCTGTTCTTCCTGGGAGAAGATCAGTTTTGGTTGAAAATGAAAACAATGATGAAGACGACCACGAGGTGATAGAAGAGACAAATTTTTTTCCTACAGGATTACGGGATTCAAATGATGATTTACAAAATGAATTGCTTTACACAAGGTCAGACTATGATGAGGGTGTCTGGGTTGAAAGTGGAAAATAATCTAAGTTTTGGTGTCAGATAATACCAAAATCGAGTATGTATTTTCTAAGTTGGATAGAGTATCTTTTTTTTAATGTTATATCAATATTTTTGTTGGTATGTTTAATTAATCTTTATATTAATATGTCTTGATAATGTTTTATTTTATCTCAGTGGCTGATCACCCGATGGATGACCCGATGGACGATCCAGTTGGACAGCTCATCACGACTGAGAGAAGCTGAACCACCACAGCAGACGAGACGAGCTAAGCGGGTCACACGTGGTGGTAAGAAGGCTTCGAGGAAGTCCGCGCCAGAACAAGAGGCTGAGGCTGGCCCATCACAGCAAGCTGAAGAGCCAATAACTAATTCATCATCTCAGACAAAACAAAAAAAGCGGGGCGCCACACGAGCGCTGAAGGCAAACAAAGGCCCTCCCACGAAGCCGGTGCGCTTCAATGAGTACCTGCAGCCGAACGGAGAATGGAAGAAGGATTTTGTTGCTTACTCGGGGCATCTGGTTAAGACATACTGCAATATCAACCACAATTGGAAGATGGTGCCTAAGGCGTTGAAGGAGACCATGTTTGAGCGTCTTCAGGTAAACGATCACACATCTTTAATAGTATATTTGTTTTAATATAAATGCAAGAGTTGCTTATAATGTGTCACTAATCTTGCGTTCGTGTATGTAGTATAAATTTGCGTAGATCCCTCTCATAAGGACCATGTGCTACGAGCAATGGGTCGACAGTTTCGGGACCATAGCATCTGCTTGCCGACAAGTATATCTACGGTGCGAGCGATGTAGAGGATCGGATGATCCAGAAGCAACAAGTGATGTAAGGCCACCGTGGGAGGTGTACGATGGTATCACAAAAGAGCAGTGGACGCAGTTCGTTGAGGCTCGTCACACCGAGGAGTTTAAGGTGCATTTAATGTTTGTTCTCTCATTCATATGATATCAATTATTATAAATCACCTCACATAATATATATGTAATTTAAATTTTTGTAGGCTCTTCGTGCGAAACAGCAAGCGAACGTGAAAAAAAATTTGTACCCTCATCACTTGGGCGGCAAGGGTATCGCCGAGCGTACCATAGAGTGGGAGAAACAAGGTCTACTACCAACAGATGTACCTCTGAGTGCCAGTGACAAGAGGATGAAAATATGGAAACTCAGTCGCATTCCCAAAAAATCCAATCCTGAAAATCCTCAGTATGATGAGGCCACGACAGCCGTTATAAGTCAAATGGTGAGTTAAAATTTAAAAGAGTAATGATTGTTAATTCAAAGTTGAAAATTTTGGTTTGTGTGACTTTCTACTAATTTGTAATGACATTTGTATAATTCATAACAGGATGAGTTGAGCTCTCAAGTGACCCAGGGTACTTGGACTCCTGTCAGGCACCATGATCCTCTTTCTCGTGCTCTCAGAAAGACGGATCATCCAGGCCGTGCTATCGGTTTTGGTGGCCAAGTTGGAATCCGTCAAGCTTTTGGAAATCCCGGTTCCAGGCAAGGCGTCCAAGGTAACATGATGACATACGAAGAGCATTTGGAAAATACAGCTGATATGAAGGAGCAGTGGATCGCTGAGGCTATGGCCAGAATGCGAGCCGAGATGTTTAGCAGTGAAGAAGTTTCTAGACCACCGGTTCCCCCACCCGTTCAGACAGAGACTACACCTGTGCGGAGGAGTAGTAGCGTCAATCAGTTGATCCGTTTCTGTATGCATCTCTCAAGGTTAGACTAACTTGCTGATTATAATGCATGAAAATTAATCTTTCACTTGGTGTTAGCAATTAGAAAACTGTTCAAACATGCATTTTCCATATAATTTTAGAACCCTACTGATTGCACGTTGCTCTAAATATTGGTGATGAGAATGTTACGGTTGCGTGGGGTAAGTTGTTTCCCTTACTCATACCGATATAGTGAACGGTCAACAGCTTAGAGTAACCATGTTAGGGTCTTGTGGATGATTACGAGTCTCAATATGGTGATGTTGGGTTGCCGGTTCCTTTCCCTGGTGTATGTACAGTGCGTGCTTCCCAAACTTATACAATTCAGTGGCCGGTTCACTTGGTCAGACTCGCGGGGCAGGTAAGCGAACTGAACAATATATTCTCTAAATTGTTTCTTTTACAATATAGTCTAGTTGTATAACGTTATAGGCTTAATTAATTTATTAGGAAAATATTGCACCCAAATCTGATAAGAGGAAAGGAAAGAGTATTGCTCAACCAGTTCCTGCCCCTTATGTTCCTTTAAAGGCATCGATATGCAATGTCAATATTAGAGATAAATTAGTGCCACAAAACATACTCGATCGCTTGTCTCCTAATCTAGCAATCCTGCACGCGGCATTACTGATGACGCCTCCTGATCATGATGCGATTACATTAACCGTCGATCAGATGATATTTCATTATGAGGAAGGTTCTGTGATAGACATTTATATGAACGATTTTGTGGATGTATTCAACCGGGATTGGCTGAATGTATCAATCATCAAGTCAGCCATGGTGTGAGTGATTACTGCCCTGTACATATTTGAATTGAATTTTAAATTAGTGTTGAGAAATGTTAAATCCCTAACGATATTGTCTTTATGGTGAAGACATGTGCAATATAAGGCAGTCAAAGAACATGGCAACAACGATTTCGGTTACTTGTGTCCTGCTATGTGCTCCCAGGCGAATATGTCAAGTGACCTCGAGCGTATTGTGCAATACTT
The DNA here is from genome assembly GCA_023374045.1 of Limonium bicolor. NCBI lineage: Eukaryota > Viridiplantae > Streptophyta > Magnoliopsida > Caryophyllales > Plumbaginaceae > Limonium > Limonium bicolor. The sequence goes on from CM041776.1 coordinate 267,826,738, forward strand.
AGCAACGGCGCTCTACGACTGTGGGAACAAGTCTTACGTTATGCTACCGGTTCATCAAGGGTAACTTCATCTTCTGTTGCTATTTATATGATGATCATTTAATTGTATTCAATAATGGTATTCTAATACGTGAACAGCTGACACTGGTCTTTACTAGTGTTGTCAATGAAGAACCCTAGGATTTTTCAGTTTGACTCACTTGGTAGGAGTGCCAAGAGCCACAATGATAGCGGCTGTGCTTGTAAAGTGAGGGTTTATCTTGTAGATAATGTTTTTACTTAATCTTTTTTACTGGAAACTTGTAACTTAATGTGTCTATTAACCTATATGTTTGGTTTAATTTAGGGCATTTAAAGCTTCATTGATGTCATTGGGAAGACCACCGAAGAATAACAACATCCCATGGAACCTTGTCAAGGTATATAATTGTGTTAATGGGTGTAGTGTAGGAATACTTGTAAATACTTGAAAGAATGATGTTGAACATGTATGTATATATATACAGTGTCCAGTGCAGCTGGAGGTTCTGAATGTGGATACTATGTCATGAGGTTTATGCATGACATAGTAGAGCGCGATGACATTTTTACCAGAGAAATCATTAGACAAGGTAAGATTTTTAAAGTTTTGGATATATACCTTCGTATGTTGTATACTTGTAGCTTATAATTAATGTTGTTTTTTTTACACCAGGCTTTTGAAACGGCCGTATCGAATTATAAAGATCCACAAATTGTCGAGATTTTGAGGATTGGGCAGAATACATCATCACAAACTTCGTTACTTGAATTTGCGTTTGTAGCTGAATAGTTGTAACTCATCACATAGTAGTTACTGTATAAAGTTATCAGTATTGTAATATTACGGTATAACAAGTAAACTTTCTTTTACATATATGATTTAGTAATTGTTAAGTAAAGTTGTTTGGGCTGTGACCCGGCCGCCGTTTGATGGCCGTAGAATGTGAAATTGATTGACCATTTGTGCTGGCAGTGTGATATATGTGATACACATGCAGGTCTGCATGAAACATTGAGGTGTTCATATGGTATAGAGCTACCCTGGTGGAAAAAAATGGACCTATCTCGGCGGTTGTACAAAGAACCGCCAAAATAGATATGAAAAAAGATCCTATCTCGGCGGTTCTTAGCTTACAACCGCCGAGATAGGCTGTCAGTCGATACCAGAATGTATTCTGGAACTGACCGACCTTGGGACCGACCATGATCTAAGATCGGTCCATCACAGAAAGCCTTCTAGTATTGACCGGCCTTAGGACCGACCTTGAGTCTATCTCGGCGGTTCTTAGCTAAGAACCGCCGAGATAGATGTGGTTAGATTTTGGTTTTCGCAACCACCTTTTTCGGCGGTTCTTTTACAACCGCCGAGATAGGTACAACCGCCGAGATAGGTGCTCAGACCTATTTCGGCGCACTACATTTTGGCGGTTTACAACCGCCGAAATAGGCTATTTGAACCGCCGAAATAGACCTTTTTGTGTACTAGTGTTGGCTATGGTTGCTTTCCTCACCATGTCATCAGACGGTTCCTTTTGCAGTAGCGGGTGATCCAACACACATAGCTGTGGAGGCTCGTTCGATTTGTGGGATGCCAAGCCAATCACAGATGTTCCACCAGACTCTGCTTGAGTACGTGCATTAAAAAAAGAGATGGTTCCTAGTATCTGGATCGTGCTCGCAGAGCCAGCATCGGTTAGCAAGACAAATGCCCCAGGATTGGAGCTTATCACAAGTCTTTAGCCTACCACGAAGAGTAATCTATAACATGAATTTGGCTTTGGGGATGGACCACGTTCTCCAACAAATGTTATACCATGGGAAGGGTCTGGAGGGGGTAGAAACATCCTTGTAGAACCAGTTAACCCTAGGGTGTGAAGGGTAGGAAGAAAGGAGCGACGAGGCATCAGTGGTGGATCCACATTGTTTGATTGCAGACTGTATATCGTGAGTGGTTGGAACTGGTGTAATTAAAACAAATGAAAACGAAATTAAAAACTCAAAATACCTTACGGGCTGCAACAAATCCCGGTCGCAGTAGTATAGTAAAGTGGAGCGACCGGATATCGAACCAGTAGTATAGTAATATTCTAGCCTAGCATATTAAATAGATAAACAGAAACAAGAGTAGTAGAAATCATCGACTCCTGGATTTGTTCTGCTATTTGTATACGTAGGACTAGAGGTGGATATGGTGGAATGAAAAGAAAACAAAATGGAGAAGACGGGAGAAGAGAAATGGGATGAACGTGTGATTTGTGGTGTAGTGGATCGATGATGAATAGATTCGGTCCCCTTATGATGAAGAAGCAGTGGGTTTATATAGAAGAAAGAAGGGGGAAGAAGATAGAACTGGAACACGCGTGAGTAATTTAAGGTGTGCGGCGGCGCCTGATATTGCTGAAGGGAGTAGATAGATGTGTTTGTAGGCGCCGAAAGAAATCAGTCGCGTCGATTTCTAGATCTGGGTTGTATATTTACACACGTCCTTGTTTGTGTCCTTGATAAATCCTCGGATGTCTCTATCTGTGTCTTGTCCGCCCTTTTCTCCACGGACGCGCCACGAACAAGTCTGAGTCTTGTCCGCCCTTTTATCCACGGACGGGCCACGTTATGTGTGTCTTCTCCTTGCGTCCGTGTCTTGTCCGCCCTTAAAAGGCCGGACGTCTCTAACCATCGACCCTCAGTCTTGTCCGCCCAAATATCCACGGATGGGCCACGGTCTTCTTTGTGTCCGTGTTTTGGTCCGCCTTTAAAGGCCGGACGTCTCTATCCTGTCCGCGGTTTTGTCCGCCCAAATATGGCCGGACGTGACTAAGTTCCGTGTCGTTTTTAATCCCCTTTGTTTCTTCCGAAAGCCTATGAGATTATATATCTATTTGTATGGCTTTTCCTACATTTAACACATATAATACATTAGTTAATATCAAAACATAATTCTAGGAAAAACGAAAGATAAGTGAGAAACATTACTTAAAATGCTGCAAATTATAAGGTGATTAAACCTTAATAAGTCTATATGTTTTGCACTTATCAAACTTCCTCACACTTAAGCTTTTGCTTGTCCTCAAGCAAATAAGGAGTGTAACTATCTCTAAGCCGTAGTATAAAACAAGATTAAATAAGTGTAGAAGGGAATTAGACAAAGTGACAATTGAAATAATAATTTTGCTCTCGGGAGTAGGTTTTTGCAAAAGTGAAATAGAGCAATTTTATAAAAGCATAGAAAAACTAGATTGCAGAAAACAAGTTAGATTAGCCTGGGATTTTCCTCCAATTTCAATCTTCTAACCCGGGATGACAAGGGGTGTAAAGTAATGCCTTATTCTGCAGTACCTTTCAACACGACGTACTCATGTTTATAAATAAAAATTGCAATCTATTGCTTTCATTTTTTTTATGCAGAAATGTATATACTAAACAAACATTTTTTTTTCACATAATTATATTGCATTATTTTTCTGTACCCTAGACTTTTCTCTCTATCCTTGTAGCGGTGTTAGGTCTTCTATCCCAGATCACGAGACCTTAGGTAGATAGGTGTTAAGCACCCCGGAGGACTTAATAACCGGATAGACGAGGCCTGTTTTTGGTTTAGAAAAATTTATAAACAGCGGAGTACCTTGTCTTTATCCTTTTCTTCCCTAGCTTTCCAATCATTTCCATAATCCCAAGCTAAGCTAAATTGGTTTTTACAATTAGCAGATCTACCGTATTTTCAGTGAAAATAGAGTATTTTGATTAAAAATAATTTTATACAAACTCCTTTAAACAAAACGACTCTTTCAGTTGTCACTTGGCTTAATTTCAAACACTTCTACAATTATTTTATCTCATTTTTTTTCAAAATGTTGGCAATTAGAGTAGCAAAAAGTGAGTGTGGCATTAACGAACAACTGACATATTTTCAGGGAAAGTCTCTACTTCCTCACACTTGAGAGGAGCAATGTCCTCATTGTTCAAATAAATTCAAGAAAAGGACCTTTCAAAATATGCCAGACTCATGAAAGCATAGAAAAACTAGATTGCAGAAAACAAGTTAGATTAGCCTGGGATTTTCCTCCAATTTCAATCTTCTAACCCGGGATGACAAGGGGTGTGAAGTAATGCCTTATTCCGCAGTACCTTTCAACACCACGTACTCATGTTTATAAATAAAATTGTAATTTATTGCTTTCATTTTTTTTATGCAGAATGTATATACTAAACAAACATTTTTTTTTCACATAATTATATTGCATTATTTTTCTGTACCCCAGACTTTTCTCTCTATCCTTGTAGCGGTGTTGGGTCTTCTATCCCAGATCACGAGACCTTAGGTAGATAGGTGTTAAGGCACCCCGGAGGACTTAATAACCGGATAGACGAGGCCTGTTTTTGGTTTAGAAAATTTATAAACAGCGAAGTACCTTGTCTTTATCCTTTTCTTCCCTAGCTTTCCAATCATTTCCATAATCCCAGCTAAGCTAAATGGGTTTTTACAATTAGCAGATCTACCGTATTTTCAGTGAAAATAGAGTATTTTGATTAAAATAATTTTATACAAACTCCTTTAAACAAAACAACTCTTTCAATTGTCACTTGGCTTAATTTCAAACACTTCTACAATTATTTTATCTCATTTTTTTTCAAAATGTTGGCAATTAGAGTAGCAAAAAGCGAGTGTGGCATTAACGAACAACTGACATATTTTCAGGGAAAGGTCTCTACTTCCTCACACTTGAGAGGAGCAATGTCCTCATTGTTCAAATAAAATCAAGAAAAGGACCTTTCAAATATGCCAGACTCATGAAGGATTAAATTTTTAATAAAGAAGTTTTAACCTAAAATAGGTTGAACATTAATATAATAAAGAAGAAGGAACTGAGACTCCCCTTGTATCGTAGATTGAGGAAGGTGCCCTTCCTCACACTTAAAGCTTTGGTAGGGTGACACGTTCCTCACACTTAAGTTCACGCAAGTGTCTAACCGGGAAGATATCAAAATTGCAGAACAACTGTATCCAGCAAAACTCAAGTGGCACCATAAATAGCATGTAAAATACATAAAATAAACGCATTAGTAAGAAAAATATAAGATGTAGATGGAGTAAGATGAAATACATAAATAAAAATGCACTGCATAAAATAAAAGCATTAGCAAGAAAATAAAAAGATCTATTACCTCCTGATTACAAAAAGTAAGATAAGATTAAAACAGTACGAGTTTTACAATAAGTTAGTGAACAAGAGAGATATATAAAACTAAATAAAAGGAAAGAAAGATCACTGTGGTGGCTGCTTGGGCTGCTGCAGTCCCTGGCCTATCTGAGCGAGGAGATGCTGTATGAGCTGAGCCATGCGCTCCTGCTGCTCATTCGACCGTGAAAGCTGTTGAGCTGTCTGTGCATGCAAATCCTCACTCTGGTCTAAGCGCTCTGTCATCTGTGTCTGGGCCTCGCGGAGCGCAGTCTGCTCAGCCAGTACCCTCTGCTGTGTCTGCTCAAAGCTCTCAAACCGCTGGTGCATCTGCTGCTGCATCTGATGGAAGGCCTGAAACTGGGTCTGCAGCTCTGACGGGATAGGAGGTATCGGAACAGGAGCTGGAGCCTGCATGACAGTGGTTGTCAGCTCGTAGGGCTTAGCTCCCTGTGCTGTGGAAGGTGGCTCGGGATCAGCTGAAGGTGTAGCTCCTGTAGAAGGCCCTGCTGCAGTGGAGGAACCGGTGGAAGACTGGCCAGTGCGACCTCTGATCCAGGTACCGTCATCTAAATGCATGAAGCCCCAGCGTCTCACAGTCTGCAATGTGACTAGGCGCTCTCCCGTCCGGACCTCTAATCCCTGTGTGGCACCCTCTGGAAGGACAGAGCAAAGGTGGTGCTGGATGAAGAAGGGAAAAATAGGTGTGATCTTCTTCTTCTTCTTCGTCCGAAGATAGTACGCCACCTTAAGTAGCTGGCTGAACATGATGTATGGAATAGAGACGCGCTGAGCGGGTGGAGATGGCGAGAGGAAGTAGTCCAATAAAGCGCAATCCTCATCAGTAGCATCGATCGCGGTATGAGGCTGGATCTGATGACTAAGGATCTCTAAGAGTAGTCTCTGTAGCATGGTGGGGAAACTCGTGAAAGGGAGGACATCCTTGTCCTCCTCCCCTCTACGTCGGGTCGTCCGACCTACATCCTGGAGCCACCTCGCCTTTGATCTGTACAGGTGATCCTCTGTAAATCCTCTAATATGGTCTGGGCTAACCGGCATCTGCAGTATAGTGGAGAAGGTCTCTGGTGTGATCTCGATGGGGAGATGGCGGATGAAGAAGTAACCCTCTGGTTACCCGCCTGGGCATCGCGTAGAACTCTCTGACCTGACTGGAAGGAAGAGTCCCTCGCCTATGTTTAGGATCCGTGAAAGTCCCAAACTAGCAAACAGGGTGTCCACCCCTGTGGCCTAGATCACATCCGGCGCTATTCGCCTCTCCATCACAAAATTCTTACCCTGATCATACTAGGCACGAGCCTCTGCTGAAATAAACCATCATCCCGAAGAGTCGGCTGGGGAGGAGGTGCAGAAGAGGACGCACCGGGGCAATTGCCCCTAGTAGTACCAGAGTGTCCACCACGAGTGCGAACCATACTAATAAATTATGAAATTAAGAGGTAAATAAACAATAACAGCATAAAAATTAAATTAATATCAAACAGAGCACTACGATGCACCGGCAAAACAACTTAGATTTTTTTTTTTAATAATTTTATATATATATATACACGTCCGGGTCTGGGGGCACGGACGCAGGGCCGGACGCCAGCCCGGACGCAGCGAAGAACCCTAAATCGACGGGTTGCCAACCGCGTTTACAGATTTCATCCAAATTTCACACAGAATCAAAATTTTTCGCATTTCAACCATCTAATTAATATCACACTTCCAAAATAACAACCAAATCCATCCTTAATCTACATAAATTTGAATCAAAAATCGCAAGACATGAAAAACCTGTTTTGAAGATTGGTTCGGTTTGAAATTGGAAGAAAATCGCGGGCGAGGTCTGGGCTGTGCGGTGCGGCGGCGTCGGAGTTGCTGCTGTGGTTACGCGTCGTCGCCGGTGGTGGAGCGGTTTTAGCGGGGTGGTGGTGCTGGTTGTGTCGGCAGTGTGGTGGTGACTGACATCGGGATTGAGAGGAAGAAGTAGTAAAGAAATAAAATCTGGAACCAGAAATTTTTTTTAATGCTCTGTGTGCGTCTGCTCTTCGTCCGTGCCAATAAGGGCGGACGCTTTGCTTCTTTTTTTTGTGTCCGGCTTGCGTCCGGTCTTATATGGCCGGACGTGAGCTACGTTTCTTTTTTTCTTTTTTTTTTAATAAATAAGCAGTTCCGCCTTTGTGTCCGTCTTTTAAAGGCCAGACACGCCTAAACTACATTTTTTTTTTGATTTGTGTAAATAAACCGAAAACAATGAAACAAAAAAAATAAAATAAATGCAGTAAATAATTAAAAGAAAAGGGCAGAATTTAAATGACAAAGGAATTTACTTGACAATAAAATAAAGAACTGGAATTTAAATGAAATTTAAATGTTAGGAATTAGATGACAGAATTTAAATGACAGAATTTAAATGTTAGAAATTAGATTACTGAAATTAAATGTTAGAAGTTAGATTACTGAAATTAAATGTTAGAAGTTAGATTACTGAAATTAAATGTTAGAAGTTAGATTACTGAAAAGTAAATGACTGGGAATTTAAATGACAGAAATTAGTATAAACAACAAACATAATATAAAACAAAATATAATAGATAATTAATATAAACAACAAACAAAATAATATAGACAAAATATTCTAATATAGCAAGTGAATTATCCGGGGCTAGGGACTAGAATAAATCTAGTCCCCGGCAACGGCGCCATTTTACAGACTGTATATTGTGAGTGGTTGGAACTGGTGTAATTAAAACAAAATGAAAAAGAAATTAAAAACTCAAAATACCTTACGGGTTGCAAACAAATCCCGGTCGCAGTAGTATAGTAAAGTGGAGGCGACCGGATATCGAACCGTGGGACTAAGGGGAATTATCTAATTCCTAAGCGGTGTCACAAAGAGGGGGATTAATTGACTTGTTTAAAAAAATAAAAAGGAAAGAATAATAAACTAAGTAAAAGGTAAATTAAATGGGACTCTGGGTTCAGGTTAATATAATCTGCTCTTTTATGCTATGTCTACCGGTTTAATTATAATAGTTTGGCAAAATTCCTCTTATTATCTTAAGGACTAAATCATAGACTCAAAAGAACTCGTTTACCAGAAAATGTTCGGTCTAATCTAGATTCGAGCAAAACACATGTAAACGGACGGTTTAAATATGAGAAATTATATTTGCATCTGAAAATACTAACTTATCAAAATAAGCTTTCTCCAGATTTACGGCTTAATTAACCTATCTATTTATCACGGGTCTGATCAAAATAGATTTAGTAAAGCATTTTAATAAACTCATGTAATTTATTAAAAAGGCGAGAGATAAGCTTTAATCGTAACAAACTGTATTAAAACTAAACTGATAAAATATATTGCATAAATTAACAAACACATAATAACCATTCCCAGAGTATATATATTCTAGCCTAGCATATTAAATAGATAAACAGAAACAAGAGTAGTAGAAATCATCGACTCCTGAATTTGTTCTGCTATTTGTATACGTAGGACTAGAGGTGGATATGGTGGAATGAAAGAAAACAAAATGGAGAAGACGGGAGAAGAGAAATGGGATGAACGTGTGATTTGTGGTGTAGTGGATCGATGATGGATAGATTCGGTCCCCTCTGATGAAGAAGTAGTGGGTTTATATAGAAGAAAGGAGGGGGAAGAAGACAGAACTGGAACACGCGTGAGTAATTTAAGGTGTGCGGCGGCGCCTGATATTGCTGAAGGGAGTAGATAGATGTGTTTGTAGGCGCCGAAAGAAATCAGTCGCGTCGATTTCTGGATCTGGGTTGTATATTTACCCACGTCCTTGTTTGTGTCCTTGATAAATCCTCGGATGTCTCTATCTGTGTCTTGTCCGCCCTTTTCTCCACGGACGCGCCACGAACAAGTCTGAGTCTTGTCCGCTCTCTTTTATCCACGGACGGGCCACGGTTGTGTGTGTCTTCTCCTTGCGCCCGTGTCTTGTCCGCCCTTAAAAGGCCGGATGTCTCTAACCATTGACCCTCAGTCTTGTCCGCCCAAAATATCCACGGACGGGCCACGGTCTCTTTGCGTCCGTGTTTTGTCCGCCTTTAAAAGGCCGGACGTCTCTATCCTGTCCGTGGTTTTGTCCGCCCAAATGGGCCGGACGTGACTAAGTTCCGTGCCATTTTTAATCCCCGTTTGTTTCTTCCGAAAGCTTATGAGATTATATATCTATTTGTATGGCTTTTCCTACATTTAACACATATAATACATTAGTTAATATCAAAACATAATTCTAGGAAAAACGAAAGATAAGTGAGAAACATTACTTAAAATGCTGCAAATTATAAGGTGATTAAACCTTAATAAGTCTATATGTTTTGCACTTATCATTGATCCACCAGTCTCTAGCGTGTAGGATGGATTTCCAAGTCCAGGGGTCATTACCTTTAGCTGTGGTTGTCTATAGGCCCGTGACCAACCAGGAAATGGTTGTGGATCCACTTAATCCATAAACGGTCAGGGTTAGTAGGGATGCCAGAGATAGTTTTAAGCATGAAGCACATGTTCCATTTGTGGATATCCTTAAGCCCCAGCCCGTCGTTTTTCTTGGTGGTCGAGATGGAATCCCAGGCAACCAGGCAAGAGGGGTTGAAGAGTGTCCCCGGACCATAAGAAGGAGTGAAGTTTCCTGGTAACGCTTTTGATGATATCTTTTGGTATTGAAATGGAGGAGGCCCAAAAGCCAATGATGCCAAATAGGACGCTTTGGATGAGAGAGAGAAAACCCGCAAAAGAAAGAGATTTATTACCCCATGAGGATATGGTCGTGTGTATATTGTCGATGAAGGGGTTGAAATCGGAAGATTTGGGTTTCCTAGCAGTGATCGGGATGCCAAGATATCAAAATGGGAAGGCCCCGAGAGTGAACCCAGTGGACTAAAGGATAGAGTCAGATTGCCGGGGCCTAACGCCTCCAAGAAAAATACTAGACTTGGAAGGGTTGAGATTAAGCCCCGAGGCGTCAGAGAAGAGTTTTACCTGACTAAGCATACGGGAGATGGATGCCTCATCTCCTTTACTAAATAGTAGGGCATCATCTGCAAAGAACATGTGGGATAGGCGCAGCGCCTTGCATAATGGATGATAGCAAAAGGTCGGGTCATGGTGTAGTTGGTTCAAGAGGCGAGAGAGCATGTCCATTACCAGGACAAAAAGATAGGGGGAAAGGGAATCTCCTTGGCGAAGCCCCCTTTCACCCCTGGAGAAGCCTGATGGGGAACCATTTATATTAATTGAGAACGAAGCAGTGGTGACGCATTGCATGATCCAATTAACCAAGATCGGTGGGAGATTAAGAAAGTGGAGAGTGTCCTAGAGGAAAGTCCAGTCAACGGTGTCAAAAGCTTTCCTGATGTCCATCTTCATCATGCACCGCGAAGAGATGTTAGATCTTTGGTAGTTTTTCATCAGGCATGAGCATAGTTGGATGTTATCTAAGATAATGTGACCCTTGATGAAAGCCCCCTGGTTTTCATTAATAAGGGAGGGAAGAGCACATTTGAGCCTATCCGCCAGGATTTTGCTTATGATTTTATAGAGAATGTTACAGCAGGAGATGGGTCTGAAGTCTCTAGGGTGGGACGCACATTCATATTTTGGGATAAGGGTGATGAGCGTTGAGTTGATTTCCTTTAGTATCCTGCCACTATGAAAGAAACCTTTTATAGCCCAACACATGTCCTCCCCGATGATGTCCCAGGCAGCTTTGAAGAACTTTCCTGAGTAGCCATCAGGACCCGGGGATTTATCATCACCAATGGAGTGGAGGGCTGATTTAATCTCATGGTTGCTTACAGGACGGGTGAGCTCAGTCCACCTGGAGAAGTCAAGGGTGTGCGAGCTATCTAGCTGGAGATCCGAGAACGAGCAGGGGAGAGAGGTCCTAGATCCAAGGGAGCTTTTGAAGTGGGCCACTAGGAAGTCCTTAATGTTGTGTTCTGCATGTTCAGAATTTTCAGAAGTTTGAGGCGGTTGAGTATGAATTTCTGTTTCATGTTTATGATTCTATGTATGTGTTGTGTTTTCTTTCTGATTTTCACAAGAAAAATCATCATCATCAGAAAACATAATGAGGTAAGTTATCAGAATAATTATTATAAAAAAACTACTGGAATTATGATCAGAAAATGATTCAGGTAGGGTTGTAGTTTTAAAGGGAAAAACGTATTCATGAAAAATTACATCTTTAAAAACAATGATTTTGTGATCAGATAAACGAAGGAGTTTATATCCTTTTTGATGTTCAGAAACCCCTAAATGAACACAGGCTGCTGATTTGGAATCAGACTTACCCTTGTTAGTACCAAGAATAAGAGCATAAGATAAACAACCATAAACTTTCATAGAATTATAGTCTGGTTGTTTATTATATTGTTTTTCATATGGGGTTTTTCCTTGTAGAGTGGTACTAGGTAAGTGATTGATAATTTGAGTTGCAGCCAATAATACATTCACCCCAGAAAGTTAGAGGTACATTTGATGTGAATAATCAAGCTCTAACAGTTTCCATCAAATATCTATGTTTCCGCTCAACAATCCAATTTTGTTGAGGAGTACGAGAGGAAGATGTTTGATGGATTATTCCAAGAGCATTATAAAATTCTTTCCCTTCAGCTGGTCCCCCTAATTCCATGGCATTGTCAGATTGTCTATTAATTAGTTATAAAATATTTAATGAATCTAAAGGCTTCTAATTTAGTTTCCGGCAATTTAACCCATAAGGCCCCAGTGTTATCATTTACAATACTGAGAAAATATCTTTGATTATCATAGGTTCTTTCACGAAATGGTCCACATATGTCTAATCTAGGGAATGTGAGTCTATGGTTCTTGGCACACTGACAAGAGGAAATTGTTTGGTATAGTTTTTCTGTGAATTATTTGCATCTTGTGTTCTTTTTCCAAAGGGGCATGACCAAGTCTATTAGGCCATAATATAATCTCATTATGCAAAGAAAGACAAGAATCTTATGAGGAACAAATATGTTTTTACAATCATTATTATAGAAGAAATAATATATGTTCCTAGAATCAAAAACATTCAATCCCTTGTACTCTACATGTCTTGGACTTAAGATCCTACAGATGACAAGTATTTGCGCAAGCAAGTAAGCAAGCATCACCTTGTATCAGCAATTTTCTAACTGATATAAGATTAAACTTAAAAATAGGGACATATAAAACATGTTTTAGTTTAAGAAATTTAATCAAAGAAACATTGCCATATCCTAGAATTTTCCCTAAATGCCCATCAGGCATGGTAACAGTAAGGTCACAGGATACAAGTTCCTTTTTATCAAACAATTTTTGTCACCGCAAACATGATCAGTTGCACCACTATCTATCACCAATTGTTTTTCCGGATTCAGAAAAACAAAAGAAGAGATTTTATCAAGTGAAGATGTTTAGGTAAAATTTGGAAAGTACCTGCAAACTTGTTGTAATCAGTTTCTATTGCACCAATTGAATGTTGAAGGTAGTTGCTTAGGGTTGCAAGTTGTTATGAAGAAAGGCATGTGACTGGCGTGGTTTTGCCCTTGATGTATTTGGTTAATGCATCCAGTTGATTCTTGTCAAAACCTGGTATTGTAACTTCTCCTTCTGGGTACGTGGAAGGTTCACTAGAGAACACACTGGAGAGAGCCTTCCGTTCCTTTACTGGATTTTTCCAGTAGCTTGGGACGACTCCTTTAACCCAGTAGCAATCATTGTAGCTGTAACTGTTCTTCTTGCAATGAGAGTACTTAAGGTTCTTTGTCTTGTCTCTTCTTGCTCCCTTGAGCTTCATTTCTTGTCCGAAGGGTTTATTACCAGTATTTGTGAAGGCTAGGTTTTCGCTAACAAATTTTATGTTCTTCTGAGCTTCTTTTTTATTCTCTTCTTGACGAACCATTGAATAAATGTTGTCAATGGTGGGAAGAGGTGAAAGCATCAAAATGTTGTTGCACAGAGACTTGAAAATGTCATTTAACCCCATTAAAAAATCTAGGGTTTGGCCCCTTTTGTAGAGGTTAAGGAAGTGGTTGGCTGTTCCACAAGTGCAGGCTGGAAAATCGAGCATGCATCGTTGTTCGTTCCGAATTTTCGTCCACCTGGCGTAGTACTCGTTAACAGACTTAGATCCTTGAATAATTTGTTGCGCTTCTTGTCTGAGAGAGTAGAGGCGAACACTTTAAGATTCTTTAAATCTCTTGCAGAGATTATTCCATATCTCTTGTGCTGTCGAAAAGTACATCACACTTTTACGGATCAACTCATCCAGTGCCGCAAACTACCAACCCATCACAAGACCATTAGCCTTTTCCCAGCTTGGAGCTTCGCACCAGTGTAATCGCTTCTTTTTGTTGTTCCATCTATAAACCCTAACTTGGATTTTGATCACAACCCTTCCATGAATGCTATCTTCCACTGACTGAAGTCTGACCCATTAAGCTTGTGAGCTAGGGTTAGGGTTGGACTCTCAGACGGGTGAACATAGAGCAAATCATCCTTGGAGTCGGTTGTAGTGATGTAATCATCCTCGTTGCCGGATTTGCAAGATTCTACCCCTATTTTCCCATTGCTCTTTTCTTGCTCTTTGGTGGCCATGGGCGAAAATCAAGGGATCTTGGTTATCGAAGTGAAACCAAGACTGTGAAGGAGGAAAATCGAATCAAACAGATAAGAACTGTTGATCGATGGAGAAACAAAGATATTTTGTGTTTGGTGTTATTGGAGAAATGCGGAAGAACGTAGAGGATTTGTTTATGGTGTAATTCATTTATAGCTTCTTTGCACTCGACAAGACTAGAAAACTACGAGTATTTTATTATGTGTAGAATATATAATATATTGTATTGTTTACAAAGGACCACTCTCTGTTATATTCTCCGCTATTCAGAGATCCCTAGGACATATATCAACATTCAATATATAAACTTTAGGGAAAATTACATTCTCCACCCATGACGTTTGACAAAATTAGACACCCCACCCTCGAGGTTTAAAAAATTACTTTCCCCGCCCATGTGGTTTCCCCTTTTTACATCCAACAACTTTTATATTTTCATTCACTTAGAAGATGCTTAAATGTTGTCCAACTTTGATGAAACTTTACATGAATGACGCTAAAGTGTTATATTTTGGTCCAGTGCCAAATTCAAAAAAATTTAAGCTCACATGTGACATGTGGGACCCAATGAACACACGTTCACTTGTCACATGTTTTATTGGGCCCACGGATCACATATAAGCTTAAAAACTTTGGATTTCATGCCGAACCAAAATAGCACTTTAGCATCGTCTGTAAAGTTTCATCAACTTTGGACACCATTTAAGCATCTTTTAAGTTGAACAAAAAATAAAAAGGGAAAATTTCATCCCCTTCCATGATGTTTGGTGAAATTACACATCCCACCCATGAGGTTTCAAAAATTACTTTGCCACCCATGTGGTTTCCTCTATTTTACATTCTGCAAGCATTAGGGAGGAGATAAAAAAATAACTTAAAGAAGAGATGAGGCACATGAAGAAAGATGTTTCTTTGGGGTGTAGTTGTATGTGCAACTGTAATCTGTATCCGCAATATATGAAGTACTTTCATATATATATTAATGCTCAAAAAATCATGTGTTTGTAGTTGTTTACACTTCTACTTACAACAACTTTCATATCTTTCCACAAAAACCAACTTAAACCACCACTAAACAATTCTGCGCACAACGATTAGATCGGTGCATTAACAACAGCACCAACAGAAGAACATATTAGTCATAGTCACACAACGATTAGATCGTTTGCATTAAGAACATCCAACAGAAGAATAGATTAGTCATAGTCACACAATGAATTGTTTGAAACTTTTCATTGATTGTAGTTGTAAACAAGGCCATGGCATTAGTATGGTGTTTGTGCTTTGTTTACATGGTAAGACGGTCTTTATATAGGCAAAAAAGAGTTGTTGGGCTCAAACTAGCCGTTACAGTAAAAACAGGGGCATTTTGTGAGCATATAAACTCAAATTGTGGCATATTGTGAACATCAAAACCTAAATAGTGGCATATTTTAAACTATAAAACCAAACAAGGGTATTTTGTGTACTTTTGAAAAAAAATCAAAAAAATAGTCATTGCACGGTTGAATCAGCGCAATTCAAAATAAAAAAAATCAAACTTCCCGTCAGGGGTATTTTCGTCGTTTACCAGAGAGACTTAACGGCGAGACTAACGTCTGTTAGCGGACAGTGGCATTTTGTGTTTCAAACTCAAATCGTGGCATTTTATGAACAACTTTCCAAAAAGGGGTATATCGTGAATTACAAACTCAAATCGTGACATTTTATGAATTTTCCCAAGAAAATAACTTACAAAGCCCACTTAGTAGAAGAGATCTACTTTGTGGTTCTCAGTCACTTACCCAATACAATTTCAACCATTCACGTACGGTACTACGGCTATATAAAGAGGGGATTAGGGTTCGAACGCCGCGCTTCAACGGAGATGCTTCGGCCTCTCCCTCTCCTCTTTTCCACACCACAACTCCATCATTGTTAGCACTCCACACTTCTGACAGAGGATTAATGCAGAGACACGTGACGACAAAAAGCAGAGCGGGGATCTTCTTAATATAGTTTCTTCTTCCCTTTTTATCTAATTTTTCAATGTGTTCATCTTTTGTTGTTTTTGTTATTTTTAGCATCATGTTAGTGTAGTTAGTTTAGCTCTTTGGTTTGGGATAGTAAACCGGATCATTATATTTATTTTGTAATATTTTCACTAATTCATTAATGCAGTAGTTTAATTCAGTTCTTCATGTGCTTTAATTCTCTAGCTAATTATTAAAGCAATCTTTGTAGTTTTCTAATCAACACGAGAGCTGAGATAGATAACAAGACATAGAAAGTTAAACCTTATTAGCGACTAGAAGTGTGATCCCGCCTATAGGTAATCGGTCTCCAATAGAAACTATTCTTTATGCGATTGGCTGTGTCCGGATCAGAGTATTAGTCTACAGCTAGTTCTAGCAACTGGTTAGGATTCGTTAGACTTAGCCGTTGACGAATTATTTATAGTTTATTGCAGAATTAAAGAAGAGCTTATTAATATATTAGAAAATGAAGGTTTACAAACAATCCGATGTGCTTCCTTATATTTAGAGTTTTAATCTTTATTTATTTGCTTAGTTTTTTTAATTGTTTTATTATTTTATATTTGTTTATTGAGTCAGTATTTTAGTTGGATTAAAAAAACCTCAAAAAGTGACATTTCATGTTTTCCTAGTTTAATTTAGTTTCTCAGTTAGTTAATAAATTATCAATTAATTGAACGAGGTCCCTAAGATCGACAACCCCACAAATTCTATCCCGTAAAACGATAGGTATACTGCTAGGTAGAGATAGTCACATATTTCTACTACAAGATAAAAACTAAAAGGAAGACTAAATAAAATGAAATGTAGTGAACGAAAGTTGTACTAAGCAAACGAGCTAACATCTAAACAAGATATAACAAATAAATCCTAATAATAAATAAAAATGAAATTAATAACATAAAAAAAGCTAAACGAAACAAAATCTAAAAGAAACATAATATTAAAAAGGAAATTAACAACAAACTATGAAATAAATAAAAAAATCAGAATATTAATCAAAGAGATTTATATTACCAAAACGTTAAACTAAATTATACAAAATGGTAGATCAAAACTTAAACAATAAATCCTACTTATTTAAACGCAAATAAAATAATATACGCAAAACTAACTGAATAAACAAAAACGTAATTAATAAAAGAAAGAAAAAAACTAGACTAAACTAACTAAGATCCAGTTAAATCAAATAAAATGTCAACTAACTGTGTCAGAGGTCCCGGTAAAGGTGTCAAAAACTTGTAGCAGAAATATGTGAATATTTCTACCTAGGCAGTGTACCTATCGTTTTGCGGCATAATGAATTAAGTGGGATTGTCGATCTCAGGGACCTCGTTCAATTAATTGATAATTTATTAACTAACTGAGAAACTAAATTAAACTAGGAAAACAGAAAATGTCCCTTTTTGAGGTTTTCCTAATCCAACTAAAATATGAATCAATAAACAAATATAAAATAATAAACAATTAAAATAAACTAAGCAAATAAATAAGATTAAAACTCTAAATACAAGGAAGTATCCCGGATTGTTCTGCAAACCTTCATTTTCTGGTCTATTAATAAACTCTTCCTTAATTCTGCAATAGGGTTGTCAATTTTGGGTTTTGGGTCGGGTTGACTTCAACCCGAACCCGACCTCATGTTTCACCTCAACCCGAAACCGACCCGAACCCGAAACGGGTCATGTTATGTCAACCCAAACCGACCTGGTGACCCAAAATCAACCCAAACTGACCCGAAACCCAAAATCGACACGAAACCAACCTGAATTCGACTCAAAATTGACCCGAAATCAACCAAAATTAAAAATATTGTACTATCAATACAAATTCTACACCAAATCACCAAGGCAATATAACATAACATATAAAATCATCAAACATAAATGGTTACATGATTGATATATTAAGAGTTATGTCGCATAACTATAAGAATATATTTTCTTTTCTTTTTTAAAAATTTCAGGTTGCGGGTTGAAATCGGGTCGGCTGCTTAAACCCAAAACCGACCCGGGTTTTTAGCAACCCAACCTGAACCCGACCCAAAAATGTTTTCGGGTTGAAATGCAACCAAACCCGTGTTTTAGCGTGTCGGTTTCGGGTCGGATTTCGGGTTCGTGTCAAGATTGACATCCCTATTCTGTAATAAGCTTAGAAACTATAAATAATTCGTCAACGGCTAAGTCTAACGAATCCTAACCAGTTGCTAGAACTAGCAGCAGACTAATGCTCTAATCTGGACACAATCAATCACATAAAGAATAGTTTCTATTGGAGACCGATTAACCTATTGGAGGGATCATGTTTCTAGTCGCTAATTAGGTTTAACTTCTTATGTCTTGTTATCTATCTCAGCTCGCGTGTTGATTAGAAAACTACAAAGATTGCTTTAATAATTAGCTAGAGAATTAAAACACATGAAGAACTGGAATTAAACTACTGCAATAATGAATTAGTGAAAAGATTACAAAATAAATATAAAGAGCCGGTTTACTACCCTAATCTGGGGAGCTAAACTAACTACGAT
Organism: Limonium bicolor; assembly: GCA_023374045.1. NCBI lineage: Eukaryota > Viridiplantae > Streptophyta > Magnoliopsida > Caryophyllales > Plumbaginaceae > Limonium > Limonium bicolor. The sequence goes on from CM041776.1 coordinate 267,845,119, forward strand.
AACATTATGCTAAAAATAACAAAAACAACAAAAGATGAACACATTGACAAATTAGATAACAAGGGAAGAAGAAACTCTGTTAAGAAGATCCCCGCTCTTTCTGTCGTCATGTGTCTCTACATTAATCCTCTGTTAAAAGTGTGGAGTGCTGACAAGGGTGGAGTTGTGGGTGTGGAAAAGAGAGAAGGAGAGAAGCGCTCTGTTGGAGCGCGGCGTTCGAACCCTAATCCCCTCTCCTTATATAGCCGTGGTACCGTACGTGAATGATACCGTAATAATTAATCTAAGATTGATTAATATTGGTGCCACCGTCAATGCTCTGTTTAACTTTGTTAATATTGTTGTGCAGCCGTTAATTGCAATTGTCTCCTCTTTTTAAAACAGCCACTATTAATATAATAAGTGTGATGACTTGGCTGTAAAATAAGGGAGTAACGATGAGATAATCATCCTCCACACACAGCGTGAAATTATATGCAACATGAGATATATATATGTCACTTGCATGGTTGTAATGATGATGAGATGATAAACTTAATTGTCGTTCTTTGCTCTGTGAAATCAATTTCTTGATTTCAGTCTCTTCCCTCAACGCGGTGGTTAGTTCGGCATGTGTCCGGACTAGCACGTCCAGACAGGCGGACACATGTCTTGACAGGTCTATTGTTGTTTTTGGAATTTTATATGTTTGGACACATGTTTAGACACAACTTCAGTAGGGTTTAGATTCTTCATCTGGACTCCGTTTTATTCCCAGTTTGTTGCGTTAGAAATCTCATGAGACAACCTATGCATTTCCTAGACTTTTAACTGCATTACATACATAAAATGTATCAGTTTACATCAAAACATAAATCTAAGGAAAAACATATGATAAGTGAGAAATACGACATTAATTGTTATGAAAATAGGAAGAATTAAAGCCCTTAAATAGATTTATTTTGCTCTAATCAGGTGGTATACCTAGGTGCTTCGTCATTCCTGATAGTTGTGTATTTGCTCTTTATTACTATTCACAGGTCTATGAGTAAATTTTCAAATAATATCCTTCTAGTTATGCCGTTTACTGCACCTTTGTATGCGGTCTCACCGGAGTCATATAAAAATGACACGCTCATTCAGTCATGGTTTTTTCGCTCAAGACGTTCTCATGAATTTTTGGAGCTCATAGATTTGTTTGCACGTCTAGATAAGAGTTTAAAATTAACGAACCTAAACTCAGATTACCCCTAGTATTGATTCAGGGTTTTGACAAACTTTTGATGATTGTGGCTTGGAACTGTTTATTTGGTTATTTTAGGTGAATTGTGGTTTTCTTTGATTAGAGCATGTTTAACTTTTTATATCTGTGAAAGTATCTTACGAGAGAGCCTTTGCTTATGTTCATGCTCCTGTCATCACTTCTTTTTTCTTTCTTTCTTTTTTTTAATGAATGAGGGTGTGCACAGAAAATGAAAACTCTGCTCTTATGCATGTCTAAAAAAGGGTAACATTAATGATAGAAAAATAAAGAAAAAACTAAAATTTGTCTAAGCAAGTATTTACAAGGGGAATTGAAAAACAGCTACCTAGGAAAACATAAAAAGAGAACAGGAAAAAGAATACTAAAGCCCAACAGAGTCGGCCCAGTATAAATGTCCAAATAGAGTCCAGTCCATAACATGTATATAAATATAGCTTTACAGTACAATATAGAACTAGGGTTGTAACTATCGGAACAATTACGATTGTCATCAATACAACAGTGTCGTTCTCCCTCAAGTCCAAACTATCTCAATTATGGTATCAGAGTAGTAATTCAGCGTTGTTCTGTTATCTTATCCATCGCCTCTCATGGCAAGCTCATCATCAAGTGTTGGTGCCACAAGCGGTGCTGTCAGTGGAGCTATGTCCCCAAGCACTGCATCTCCCAAAGTTTCCAGAGATTGGAAATGGATCTGTCTCGGCTTCCTCTACATTCTCATTTCCATCCCTGATTTCCTCTACAGGAAATTTCATTAAGTTAGCCCATGGTAACTTCCTCATTTGGCAAAAACAAATTGAACTGTACCTCAAAGGCCATGGCCTATTTGGTGTCATCGACGACTCCATGCCACCACCAGCACAGTTGAACTCAGATCTCACTGCAAACGGATAATACATCAGACAGAAACAATTAGATTAGTTAGTATTGTCTGTTATCACAGCCTCTCTATCTCCATCAGTAGTATGTCAAATTTTAAGATGTGATACTGCTGCATCGGTTTGGAAATGTCTCACTAGTATGTATGCCACTCAAAATGAAGTAAAGATTATGCAAACTAAGAGTCAGCTGATGGATCTAAAGAAGGGTTCTGATTCTATTGTTGAGTACTATAATAAGGCACAAAACTTAGTTGCCTATCTTGCTGTGCTGCTGGTGCTCCCCTATCTGACAGTGATCTCAACTCTTATCTCCTTCGCGGTCTTGGATCTGAGTATGATTCCCTTGTCACCACTATTCTAACCCGTACAGACCCTATTGCCACCTCTGTCCTATTTGCTCATATGCTGCAGGTGGAAGCTCACTTGACATAACAAACCCAAACCCTCCAATCTAACACTCATCTGTCCCTCAACACTACCACTACTCAATCTAAAGGGCGTGGAAGATCAGATAACTATAGAGGCAGAGAAAGGGGTCGAAATCAGTCTCAATCCTATTATGCCTCAACTAGAAATCCCACCTTCAACCAACTTTCTGGAAAACCTGACCCTCGCCCAAGCTGTCAAATATGTGATAAATCGGGTCACACTGCAAAATCATGCTGGCATCACTTTAATCAGGCCTATCAAGCCCCTCCTCCTCCATCCCTAACAGCACACTACACTAATACCATTCCAGCTGAAAATTTGTGGTTTTCTGACAGTGCAGCAACCACTCATTTTACTAATGATGTTTCTAATCTCACCTTGGATGCACAACCATATTCTGGTACAGATTCAGTCGCTCTGGGAAATGGCTCCACCTTAGCCATACAGTACCAAGGAACTGGCAGGATCTCTACCTCTGGTGGTCCTTTTACTCTCTCTAATTTGATGCATGTGCCTGCACTACAGAAAAATTTGATTTCGGTTAGACGTTTATGCAGTGATAACAACGTTTATTTTGAATTTCATGTCTCTCATTTCTCTATGAAGGATCAAAGTACGGGGACTCTTCTTCTCCAAGGAGGGGTTAAGGATGGGTTGTACTGCTTTCCTGATCTTCATGCCACAGCTGCTCCAGAGTTACACCTTACTGCTAAGACTGATGCTACTACTTAGAATTGTCGCCTGGGTCGCCCTTCTTCTAAGACGACTAGGCTTATTATAAATAAATATGGCTTGCCAAGTACGCATTTCAGTTCTGATTTGTCTGTTTGCCCTGCTTGTTGTAGAGGGAAAATGCACTCATTACCCTATGTGCCTTCTAATACTCAGTCATCTGCACCTTTGGTTTAATCTTTATGGACATTTGGGGACCTGCGCCCGTTGTCGCTTCTGATGGTTCTAAATATTATCTAGCTATTGTTGATGACTTTACCCGTTATCTATGGATCTTTCCTATTTCAGCAAAGTCTGCTACCTCTCAGCTTATGCTTCATTTTATTAAATATGTAAAGACATAGTTCTCCACTCTGGTTAAAGCTGTTCAGACAGATGGTGGGACTGAGTTCAAACCATTGCTGCCTATTTTACGAGCACAAGGCATTCAGCACCGCCTCACCTGCCCCTATGCTCACAGCCAAAATGGGAGCATCGAGAGTAAACACCGCTCCATTGTTGACAAAGGCCTCACACTTCTTGCCCAAGCCCATGTTCCTCTCTGTTATTGGGACAAGGCATTTGCCACTACAGTTTATCTCCTTAACAGAACACCCATGGTAGCCATTCAACATATCACCCCCTATGAGAAACTGCTGGGAAAGCCTCCTGATTAACCCACTACAGTCCGTGATATTCTCTCTATTGCCTGCTCCCGGAACTGGCTCATAAGGCAACTTGACATTCAAAACGCCTTTCTTCATGGTGACCTATCAGAGGATGTTTACATGGCCCAGTCCCCGGGGTTTAAAGACCCAACTCATCCCACCTATGTTTGTAAGCTACAAAAAGCTATTTACGGGCTCAAACAGGCCCCTCGGGCCTGGTATCACAAACTTTCTGACACTCTCATCTCTCTGGGATTTAAAATGTCTAATGCCGACACCTCTCTTTTCATATACAATTGGTATGGTGAGATACTTTTCCTCCTAATCTATGTTGATGACCTTGTTTTAACTAGCAGTTCCCCCACCCTAATTCGAAACTTCATTACCCTTCTGTCATCCAAATTCCCGGTCAAAGACCTGGGACTGGGAGACCTACACTATTTTCTTGGTATCCAGGTCTACTGTCACAGCAAAAATACATTCAAGACATTCTCAACAAAACAAATATGGCAGCCTGTCGTGCCGTTCCTACACCAATAACCCCTTCCACAGACCTAACCCTAGATACATCACCATACTCAGATCCAACAAATTATCGCAACATACTAGGCAGTCTGCAATACTTAAACATTACCAGGCCAGACATCACTTACATTGTTAACCGCCTTTGTCAGCATATGCATCGGCTTACCTTCACTCACTGGTGCACCTTGAAACGATTGTTGCGGTATCTCAACGCCACCAAAGATCTCAGCTTTCATCTTCACTCGAGTCACAATCTTCAACTCTCTGCCTTTGCTGACTCTGATTGGGCTGGCTCTCCTTCGGATAGGCGGTCCACCACCGGCTATTGCGTATTTCTTGGCCCTAATCTGGTCGCCTGGCTCTCGAAGAAGCAACCACCGTGGCTCGCTCCACAACTGAGGCCGAGTATTGGTCGATTGCTTCAGTAGCGTGCGAGTTACTATGGCTGCAGCATCTTTTCTCCGAACTCTCGATTCCTCCTCCCCGATGATATGGTGCGATAATTTGAGGGCAGTTTGCCTCACTGCTAACCCTATTCTGCACTCCAGGATAAAACACGTACAGTTAGATTTTCATTTCCTTAGAGAAAAAGTGTCAAACGGTACGTTACGGGTCAATTTTGTATCTAGTCAGCAACAGCTTGCAAACATACTTACGAAACCGCTTCCAGCTCCACGATTTCAGGAACTCCGCTCTCATCTCAGACTCGCCCCGATCGAGCGCGGGAGGATACTAAAGCCCAACAGAGCCGGCCCAGTATAAAATGTCCAAATAGAGAGTACAGAGTCCAGTCCATAACATGTATATTAATATAGCTTTACAGTACAGTCTAGAACTAGGGTTGTAACTATCAGAACAATTACGATTGTCATCAATACAACAGTGTCGTTCTCCCTAAAATCCAAACTATCTCAATTAAAGAACACTTAAAATGAGAGATTTCTAGTGATGTTGGCATGGGATTTCCATAGATGTTGTCATACTGTGAGAATTGGAGACCCTGATCGATCAGATCATGAATCTTATGTTGTAGAGCCCTGCAATGGTCAATGTCATGACCGAGCAGCTAATGGTACTGGCATGATTCAGATTCTTTCCTACTTGGGTGACTCCTTGTCGAGGCTGGAGTGGTTGTAGTATGTTCTACTCCTGGAGCTTCTTCACAACTTGACTCAGAGGTCGACCGATATTCGTGAGTTCCCTCTGGTAGGAGTCTGGGGTTGGCGGTGCAACTTCCTTATAGTTGTGGCCCTGACCTCTTAGCTATTGTATGGCATTAACTTCATATTGCTAGTGTGCTTCTGGGAGCTACTCTGGGTATAAGCCGTTGTAGGGTAGGAAGTTTTGGCCGGTTCTATATTAGAGAATTTTGAGGTGCTGCCAAAGTTCTTGGAGTACCCAAGCTTTAGGTCTCCCTTGTGGATTTCTCTTCCAAGACACCCACTTGTCCCATGAGCATGTCAATGTTGGGAAAATACATGTAATTCAACCCGTCATTGTATTGCTTCTGTATGTTTTCCACTATCATCCGAATCTGCTCTTGCTCATCCATCTTAGTGAGCATGCCGACATCCTTCCTTCTCCACCTAGAGCTGCCCATGGTAGGTTAACTGTCTTATTTGGTTAACCGCGGGTCTTCGGTTTCTAAAATTCAATTTCATTATCATTCCATTTAGATCGGTTAACCGTTTAATTCGGTTTTCTAAAATCCAATTTCATTAATGTTCCGTTTGAACCGGTTGACCTTTAGTTTGATTCAGTTTTATTGGTTAACCTTGTAGGCGTATATTTTTTTATTAAAGAGACCCATATCATTAACATTATAGTACAACATTGATCATTCACCTAAATCATGAGTGACAAATCAAACAGATGTGACAAAAAATATATAATAATATGTATATTCCCATAATAGCTAACATTAATTATTATATAAGGTGAACATTAATATTTCAGGTTTTTATTGTTTACATAATCGGTTAACCACGGTTAACCGTTCTAGAAAATTCAATACCGTCACTGAAACCGGTCAATTTACACGGTTCGGTTAACCATATGGCAAGAACCGGTATGGTTAACCTGAAAACAGGTACGATTCACTTTGGTATCGGTCGGATACCGCGGGTTCGGAATTTTTTGGGCAGCCCTGCCTTCACCGCTTGATAAAGTCAGACATGGATTCATTCCCTCTTTGTCGGGTGCTCGAAAGGTCGGACCTAGTGATCTCGAGGTTCTTTGCATATTCAAAGTGAATGAGAAAAGCCTCGCAAATCTCCTCATAGGTTTTAGTGTTCATCTTCTAAGTGAGATACCAACGCTAATGAATTTCATCTAGACAGTGGGCAAAGACTTTGGCCTTCTGCATATCGTTGAGCCTGAGAATGGCCATCTCCCTGTCGAATATAACCAAATGGATTTGTGGGTCGGATGAACCCTTGTAGAGAGCTAGCATCCGCAGCTTTAGCATTGGATGAAGCTCACATCAGGATAAAAATCCCATTAAGAAGTAGTCAAAACCTACGGGCGTACCGGTTTTCTCCATCCGCTCGATGCGCTTTGAATCTCCCTTGAACTCCGCAACTAGATAATTTCTCGAAGTGCCTTCTTCAAAGCCCCCTTGTGAATCCTGACCTCCAATTGAGGTGTTTTCCATGCCCATACATAGGGTTAGTAAACTTCTGAGCGGGCCTCTCTTGCCATGCTGCCTCTAAAGCGCCATTCTTCTCCTATATGAAATACCCCAAACCTCAATATGTTTTTAGATGATAAAATGGTATGTTAAGGCTAAAAAGTGCCTTAGAAATGTTACTAAGCAAATTAAACCATGGTAAACACAGTAAAGTACCATTAAGGCAATTTGAGCAAAAACATGCTCTAAGCTTGGAATGAACTTGGTTAGGACCCAAAGAGCCTACCAAGACATTATTAACATGTAGTTATGATTTTCTAAGGCTAATTAAGTCCTTAAGAAACAATGGTAGACAATTTAAACCAAGAAAACACAAGAAAACACCATAAAGTCAATTTAAGCAAATACTTGCTCTAGACTTGGTGTAACCTTGTATAAGACCTAAGGTCATTCCTAGAACTTATTAAAATGCTAATTAACATTTTAAATCATTCCCAAAGAAACCAAGCTCAAAACATGTTTAAACACAAATTATGGTTTAAGGAGTCTTAAAGCACGTTTTTGAAAAATTGTCTTGGAAATGGGTTTTGAGTGGCTAAATGCCCATGATTACACCTTAATCAACTTGTGTACTATTTATTATCACATTAGGAAGCCTAAATCAAGGGGAAATCAAAATTTTCACAAATATGTGCACTAATTGTGAATAGTGCTCAAATAGTGCTTAATTTAGGTTTAAGTCAACTTTAGTTGATTAAATGGTCAAAATAGCCTATTAATACCCCAAGTATTGAAGGGGAACGTTTTTTTAAGGTGGTGAGTCATCCATCTTGCCAGCCAACAAAAGGGAAGGAAGAAAGAACTAAAGTAAGTTACTATTTGCTTTTAACTTATTTATCTTAACATAAGTAATACCTCTCACCTCTTTTTTCATCCTTCCTGTTCCCACCGTCTCCAACCTTCATCCTCCAAAGCAAAACGTTTTTGCTACAGCACCTCTCCATTTTTGGTCTTCTTTTCCTTGTAACTTCCAACTTCATGCTCCAAATTCAATTTCAAGACCACCTTTGTCTTAGTTAGACCAAGCTCACACTTCTATCTTTTCAAATCTTTAAGAACTCAATTTCATGCCATGGAGAATCTCCATTGAAGGAGGAAAAACTCATCTTTTCACATCTTGTTGTTCTCCTTTGCTTCAAGGTAAGAAAATTCACATTTCCTTTCATTTTCATACATGGCCAAAAATCACCATTAGTGATGCCTTGTCTTGCTCATTTTAGTAGCTTGATTCATGCTTCAAAGGACTATAAGAAGTCCCACCTTGCTTCCTAATCAAGCTCTATTTCAAATTCCAAAGGTAAACACCAATTCTAGTGTATTAAAACACTACTTGTAATTTAGGGTTTGTTCATGAGTTAAAGTATAATGCTTGATACTCATTACCCTTATTTGTATATTGGTTGAAAGATTGACAAGTGAGTAAAGCCCTTGCCGGTTTGCAATCAAGAAAAAACAAGAAAAACAAGTGAGAAAAGCTTGGAAAACAAAGGAAAATGACTTACCTTAAGGGGTTTAATGTTTTATGGAGGGGTGTTTAGGTGAGTGCAAAATGCAACCTAAAGCTTACCTTATGTAATGAACTAGGTAAACCTAGGAAAGTGATATGATCATATTTGTAAACTTGTGATTAAAGAGCTAATGGTAAATGAGTTAGTGAAATGATCATAAGGTGGTTTACAAGAGGCTTTATAATTGCCTTGGCATTGTTGGGTGTATTTGCAGGTTGAAGGCATTTATATGTGGAAATTCAGTGTTTAAGGTTATTGCAATTTAAGTGCCTAAGAGCCATGTCATTTAAGGGCCTAAGTGCCAAGCAATTTTAAGTTTATGCACTATATTGTGATGTAGTGTAGTTTGGGTGTAGTTTGTGTGTAAAGAACCTTCTTTGAGGATTTTAATGTCTTTTGGTTGTTAAAGGATGGAAAACTAAGTGTTTTGGGTGTAGAGTGTACTAGGGAAGCTATGGCAAAATTTTGTTGAGAAACTAAAAGTTTTTAAGTGTTATAGTGAGGTATTGTGACCTAGGATGTGCTAGGAACCATTAAGAGTTAAGTTGGTGGAAAGAAATAAATTAAGGTGATCTTGAGGGTAAAAATGACCTAAGAATGTCTAGGAGGAACTAGAGGTAGAATGGTGAATTCAAGACACCAAAATTATGGTATGCGAAGTGTTAAGACTTGTGCAAAATTTGGTACAAAGAGGTATAATGCCTTGTGATGGATCAAGTATGAACTTGTGGGAGAAATATTAAGGAGTTGTGTAAAGAAGGTGTTGGTGAGAATAATTGCTTTTGGATTAGTTGTAATGTTTGTGAGGCAACACTTTGGTTAGTGATATTGTAGGCATGATTCACCACTTAAAAATCCTAAGGGAAAATGTTACAAGTGTTAGGATTTTTGTAAGAAATTGAGTAACAAGTTTGGTGATGATTGAGGAAAGTTTAGTGCATGTTTAAGGTGTTATAACATGCTTAGAAACTTGTGGAAAGATTAGGAAAAGTTTGGGTGAGGTTTAAGGTTGAATTAGGGGTTGAAAAATGGTGTTTTGACAGCTTTTTAGCAGGGCCCGGGACTTAGCTTGTATAAGGTCCCGGACCACCCTGAAAAATGTGCCGAAAATCAAGTTTACATGTGGTTCGGGTCCTTAGTCCAGGACCAAGACCCGGACCAAGTGGAAAAATGGTCGAGAGTGTATTTCAGTGTTGGTCCGGGACCTTGGGTCCGGACCAGGACAAAATTGTCCAAATGTGTTTTAAAGGCTTCTAATGATGGGGTTTGGATGGTATGGTTTTAGATGATGTTTAGGCCTTGTTTGGTGACATGTAAAGGCCTTAAAAAGTGTAAACAAGTGTTAGGTTGGATGTGAGAGTCGTGAACTTAAGATCACAAGAGTAAAATTAAGTATAACGGGATGACGGGGTTAACTATGAGTGCATTAGTCGTTAAACAATCGTATTACCCCGATGTTAATGGAAACAATTGTAATGTTACCAGTTGTTCGAGAATTATTCGAGGAACATAAGAGGACACAATAGAGTGGACCTTGGAGACAGGTATGGTTTTCTTGCAACCTTTGTTCTACCGGATTACACCGGCTTGTGTGCCAACCTGTTTTTCTACGTGTTTGCCACCTTGCAAGAATAAGCATGAAATGAGTTTACAGTAATTCATTATGTGGCGTATTTATTTCCGATACCGTTAACCTCAAATATGTGTTAAACGTTAGCTAACCGACTCTAGGATTGCATAAGAGATCGGTATTCGGATTTTAACGACCCAACCCATGGGAACGTTCTAACCACGGCTATTCATGCGTTAGTTGTGTGTGTGTTGTTGTGTGTAAGTGTGTTTACCTTCCTTGTGTTTAACCGAGTTGTAACACCAAATGGTGCATGGATGTGAAGGTTCCATAAGGGAACTTCTAACTAACACATATATATATATATATTATGGGGGGTGAGGAATCTGGGAGTCTCGGTCGCGCGCATTATGTACGGGAGTTGACATCCATAAAGGATTAAACTCTCTCCCATGTATGGTTGTTTTTCCTTCTTGGAATTCAATCTCCTACAAGCTTAACCAAGACTTACCTACCAGACTTTTGTTCGGGTTAGGGGGATTATGTGTAAGGTTCGTTTGGGAGTTGTTGTCTATATTCGCTTCAACTCCCACTCTGTATTGATTATCTTTCCTTCTTGGATTACAATCACCCACAAGCTTAGCCAAGGCTTACCTACCTGTCCTTTGTTTGGGCTAGGGGATTGGTGTATGGTGTGATCGGTCATATATTAAGACCGACACTTCTAAATAAAATTATGGTGTATGGTGTGATCGGTCCTATATTAAGACCGACACTTCTAAATAAAATTATGGTGTATGATGTGGTCGGTTCTATATTAAGACCGACGCATTCACGTAAGTTATGGTGTAACGAGTTTAACATGAGACTGAAATCATTCTCTAGGCTTACCAAGTTGGACTAACTGGTGTTTGGTTCGCTTCCCCTCAAGGGATTCGTTCCTATTATGTTATGTGTGTTGGTATTGCTATGCTTATGGGTGTTGTATGAATGTTAATGTGTTATGTGTTTATGGTTCTACATGCATGATTTAAATATAATCAACTGCATGCTTAGACGACAATTAGTAGTGTGTGGCCTGGTAGTACGCGGCTGCACGATTACCATACCAGCAAAGGTGCTGAGCCCCTTGGGGGCCACCCTTTTTTCCTTTCAAGTACGATGGAGCTGGAAGTCGTTCGAGTGTAGGACGGGGTAGCTGGCTGTACATGGGTAGTTTTTTTAAATTACTTATGTATTGTAGGTGTAGTAAGACCGAAACTGTTATCGGCATCTGTTTGTAAATACTCGGTACAAATGGAATATGAATGTAATTGAATGTTGGAAATGGAACTAGATTGAAATGTGTTAGTGCTCGGGAACCTGGTCCATCAGACCGATACAATGTATAAGTATTAGCCTTGTTAGCCACGTGGGTGGTTAACGGCGTGTAACACCGAGGAATTAAGTAAATGTTGAGTTATGTATTCCGCTGCAGTCTGTTGTTAAGTATGATGTTGTTGTTGGGGTGTTACATATAACACGTCTGTTGAGGCAGCGTGTTGAGCTTCCAAGACCTCGATGGTGGTCTGATGCTGACGCACTATGAAATACCCCTTAAATTTTAGAATACGGATATTATAAAGTTTACAAATATATGACATAAATTACAAGTATATTATATAGGAGTAGTTTATAAGTACGTTATATTATTTACACGTATATTATATAGTATTTAATAAAGTTGATTCATTTTAATAAATAACCCGTTTTGAAAATTAGTTGGTTATGATTTTAATGTAGTAGTAAGGATCATCGTATTTATCTGGTTAGCTTAGTATATTTATTTATTAAAAAAGTGAATCATAATAATAATGTTACAACTTAAATACCACTATAATTTTACTATATTAAATAAGTCATTTTTAATCAATCAGTTTATCTTCTGAGTTTTTCCTGATTTTATTATAGAACTAGTTTTAACTATTCATATTTCCACTTTAATTAATAAACCACTTTTACCCTTTGATATTTCCTAATTTTATTAATGAATTAATTCTAACTTCTCATATTTACTAACCTTTAAGTTTTCTTTAATTTTAACTAAACATATTAATTATCTTTAATGATTAAATGGTTAGTATTTTTCTCTTTTGCTTTCCTCTCCGCTTTCTATAAATTAAGCCCTATGATTCCTTTTGGGCATCAGGTTTCTTACTCTGCTCTCCCGTAAAACTCTCTTCCTCACACAGCTACAAAAACTCTCTTTTTGGGGCATTCCTCTTCACTCACTGTAACACCCCAACCGCTAATCCTTCCGTTATCCTCTAATCCTTCCCGTAATTACCTTACTCGCAGCGGAATACTTACCTACTCCCGGCGGGTGATACAATGCCGTAACCATCCAAGGTTAACAAGGCTACTACTACTTACCGTATCGGTCTGACGATTAGAATGATACATACATACTACTTACTTTCCAATACCAATTACTTAATTACATTTGATTACCGAGTATACCGAATATACGAATTACATTCCAACACTACTTCCCAAAAATGAAGGGTTTATACATCCTCTCCTTACTATTCAATCAAGAATTCAAAATCCAAAAGGTGTACCACATGGTACACCGGCTACTCAAAAGGGGCCTTAGCCGTGTACAACTCGGTACACCATCACAATCCCTACTACTACTCCAAAAAGAATCACATCTTGACCTTAATTTACCTTCACGCCTCGCGGTACCTGTGGAGTAAAAACATTCCCCCTAGGGGGTCAGCTTACGCTGCATATGATAACCGCATACCCCGCGTACTAGCGAGGGTACGCCAACTATTTGGTCGAGTACATGCGGTTCGTTCATTCATACATACATACGTGCTTTATACAATACAATACAATACATTCATTTACCCAGCATACATACATGCAATACATACCAGGAATACAATACAAGTCATTCATTCGTACTTACCATACTCACCGCATCACGGAGATACAATTCTCTAATACATACAAGGTCTTGTTAGCCTAATACTTTTACTCCGGGTCAATGACTTACAATAGTCAAGACCCATACAAATACCATACATACTTCTTACATACTTTACTTCCAGTTAAGTTGGTATGACCTCCGGGCAGGGATTACTACATCCCACCACCGGGCTTTAGGGTGGCTCACTAATCCAGGATGCTACCCATTCAAGGGATTTGGTCCATGGAAAAGATTACAGCCAGGATTCGGTTCCAACCTCTTGTGGTTCCTTATCCTCACGCGTGGCCGAAACTATATCGGGCTTCTACTCATTCCATTTTACTCAATACTCATGTTAGGAGTTAGGTTGTTAGGAATTAGTAGAAGTCCATACTTACTTCCATACATACATACATACACAAGTACTCATACTTACACATACACTTCATTTCCACTCATACATTTCATGAATTATAAAAACTAATGTTCAAGAGCATAAACAAGAACACTATAGTTCAAACACATATAAGTGCAATATAATTCCGATTCATGCATTTATCTTGTTGGTGATCACATAAACACACAAATCGGGGTAACCAAGTTAGGATACAGGGCATGAGGAAATCATACCATTCACCGTCGAATACGTTCTAACCGGTTCCTTTGGAGATCAACTATTTGATTCCTATACATACATGAAGTAGTATGATCAATGATCTATTATTGATCTAATTTACTCCCTCATTGATACTTTCAATGTATACTTACTACTTCTTTATATTCATACTTGGTTATAAGACCATTCTTTTCTTTACTACCTCATAAACTTGTTTTCTTACATACTTACTTACTTCCTTACCATTATTACTTCATCAATGGTGTATTACTACATATATATGCATATAGGTATATAGGCATATATATATGTATATATGATTACTATAGTCATATAATTAAAACATTTTTTTTTGTAAGTGTTTGGGCCGTCCGACCCACCGTCCGACCCAACCCTGGGTCGGACCATTCCAGTAGGTTTTCGTCCTCTGAAATTACTCCCGTCCGACCCAGCACCATTCCGTCCGACCCATGCCCTCTGGGTCAGACCATTCCAGAAAGTTTCAATTTGTCATCCAAGTCATGTCCGACCCACGTCCGACCCAACCTCTGGGTCGGACGAAGTCAGAAACTTCGATGAAGAGAATTTTTGCCCGTCCGACCCACGTCCGACTCACGGCCCTGGGTCGGACCATTCCAGAAAGATTTCTCGTCGATTATCAAGGCCCGTCCGACCCACGTCCGACTCGCGGCTCTAGGTCGGACGGTTCCAGAATGAATTACCGGTGTTTTCTCAAGGCCCGTCCGACCCACGTCCGACTCACGGCTCTGGGTCGGACGGTTCCAGAAAGTTTATTTTCGTTTGTTCAGGCCCTGTCCGACCCAGCGTCCGATCCAGCTGTGGTCGGACAGTAGCAGAACTTTGCTACAGGCCTTGTTTTCTTTTCCCAATTTCACCCATTGCTTCCCTATTCTTCCTACACGCATCCTAACATGTTTTAGTGCTATTTAACACTCTAAATCACCTTAGTTCATCCATTAAACTTACTACTCAATCCTTACACATCTTACACTCATTTCCTCATTCTCCCTCAACACCAACACTAGCCCTTACTCTTCTAATGCTACAATTTTTAATTTCCTCTTTATGCTACAGATTTTCACTCAATCTTCTCATTCCATTACTCTCCCAACTAATGTCATTTTAGCACCCAAAATACATTACTCATCCTAGTTCCATTCCCTTCACACACTTCTCTCAAAATCTGTTGCAAACTACAAAAACACTTTTTAACTCCCCAAATACTTCTCTTCTTAAACATCTTAAGTCCTCTCCTTTCTACACAAATTTTGGCATGGTCTCCCCTATATTTTACTTCTCCACACATTATCTCAGCTCACATATTCTCATTTCCACAACCTGTTACGCCACACATTATACTCACAATTCCAACACTACTACAACAACAATAAATTCCTGCACATACACATTCACTACCCAATGTTTTCCCCAAGTTTTAAACATCATTTAAAACTTCGAAACTGTTACATTCTCTTCCAATACACTACTACATTACTACTACTCATTACTCAATTACATTACTAATTTTTCTTACTCAAAAACTGTTACAATGCAATACACACTAACCCAAGGTAAGAGCATTACCTTGACTTGCTAGTTCCTTTCTTTCCTTTCCTCTTCTTCTTTTCCTCTTTCTTTCTCTTTGTTCTCGGTTTCAATGGGTTTCTCACACAACAAAATGCTACAGCCCATACATACACAATACCATTAGCATTCATTTTATACTTAACCCTAGAATTTAGGTTTTAGGGTTTAGAAAAGAGTGTACCTCCCACTGAATGGATGAAGCTCTTGACTAGTGAAAGAGCAAGATTTCTAGCCCACAAGAGAAGCCAAATCGGCTGGAGCAACAAGGAACCAAGAGTTCAAAAACTGGAAGTTCTTAAAATGCTAATGAGAGCTAGGAATGATGGATTTTCGAAATTCTTTTTACCTCAAGATGAAGGAGGTGAAGGTGCTTCTAATGGTGGACTTGAATCTTCCAATGGTGACCACCCACCGAAATGAAAGTTGGATTTTCGATTTTTGAAAGAGAGGAGAATGTTCTCCTTGCAAGGGGATTCTAGTGGTGAATTTTTGTTGAGTTTGGAGAAGGTTTGAGCACTCAAAGAGAGGAGAGAAGTGAGGAGTTTTGTGAGCTTTCTTCTTTCTCCATGAAAATCGCAAGGTAGAAGAAGAAGGAAGAAAAGAGAGAAAAGAGAGGGGTGGTACGTGAGGGAGGGTAAGAGAGTAGGAGAGAGAGTCTTCTTTTTTTTCTTTCTTTATTTCTTTGTCCTTTTGTGAGTTAAAGGAGTGAAGAGATGAGTGAGAGGGGGAAGAAAATCGACCGGCCCCATATACACACACCCACACTTTCTTATTTTTATTTGCAAAGTGGACACACTTAGTTTGTTTATTTGTACTCTCACCCCA
This sequence comes from Limonium bicolor, assembly GCA_023374045.1. Lineage (NCBI taxonomy): Eukaryota > Viridiplantae > Streptophyta > Magnoliopsida > Caryophyllales > Plumbaginaceae > Limonium > Limonium bicolor. Next base: position 267,861,348 of record CM041776.1, read on the forward strand.
CAACTTACCGGTTGTTACAGTTTTACTAACCGGTACCCGTTTTCCGGAATTTTCTCGTTTAATAATTTTATTGGTTCTAAAGCTTCACTAATATTTATTAGTGACTATTTAGTTGACCAAAATTGTTACGAGTCTATTTGACCCGCTTAAAGTCGCGTTCTCCCGGTTTCCTCGAAAAACGCGCTTTAAGGTTCGTTTATGCTTTTAACCCATTTTAAGGTCCGTTTTCTTCGGGATTTGTTCCCTCGTATTTATTTAAGTGTAATTAAGCCTTTAAAATATAATTAGCCTAATTAATCACTGTTTTAATTACGGGGTATTTCAATCTACCCCCCTTAAGAAACTTTGCCCTCAAAGTTGCTCAAGGTACAGTTTACCATTTCTACTCATTTGGCAAGCCATTGCCACAATACATTCTACTACCACCGTACAAGGTGTTCACAATTCTTACACTACCAGCATACGCAATTCAGATTCAAGCCACATACTTAGTTCAAATACCATACACAATACTTCATTCAATACCATACAATCCACAATACATTCGCAATACTTTACCATGTCATTCGTGTCATATACCGTACGACACCAATGCATTACTCATTACATACATACCATACACATCGTACTACATACCCAATACTACTAGCACTACTTTGTGCCAATACAATACTTAGCACTACATGTGCCAACCAAAATACAATTACATACATACGTATACGCAATGCTAACCCGAAGCAATGCAAAAGCAAAAAGGCTCTACCCCCCTTAAAAGGGGTACGCCCCGTACCCTCCGTGCTATACGGATACTAGACATCTAGTCTACAAATAAATTCGGGTACTTCGCTTCATGGCGGTACTTCCTTCATGGCAGTCCTCTAATTCCCAAGTCGCTTCCTCGACATCGTGGTTAGACCACAAGACCTTCACCATTCGTACAGATTTATGGCGAGTGTCTCTTGTCTTGGTATCAAGGATTCGTGGAGTCTCGACATATCTCATCGTCGGCTCTAGGGATAGATGTTCGGGTTCTAATACATGAGAGGGATCGGCTATGTATTTCTTGAGTTGTGATACATGAAAGACATCATGAACACGCCCCAATTCTTCAGGCAATGCTAGCCTATAAGCTACGGCTCCAATCCTCTCGGTAATGGCATACGGGCCTACAAATTTCGGGCTCAGTTTGCCCTTCTGGCCAAATCGAAAGACACCCTTCATAGGTGAGACACGCAAGAACACTTGGTCGCCCACGGCGAACTCAAGGTCGCGTCGTCGCACATCCGCATAGGATTTCTGTCTATCTTGGGCTGCCTTCATATTGGCTCGGATTTGTTGTACCTCAGCTTGTACTTGTTCCAAATACTCCGGATGATGATCCCAACACAACGGGGTACGGCAAGGTCTACCATACAAAGCTTGGAATGGCGACATCTTAATCGAAGCATGGTAGCTATTGTTATACGAAAACTCGATAAGATGAAGCTTCTCAATCCAGCTCCCCTGGAAGTCTAAGGCACATGCCCTTAGCATATCCTCTAGTGTTTGGATGGTCCTTTCTGTCTGACCGTCGGTCTGTGGATGGAAGGCGGTGCTAAGCTTCAACTCAGTACCAAGCGCTTCCCGTGTCGCTCTCCAGTATCTCGAAAGAAATCTGGTGTCGCGGTCAGATACAATGGTTTTTGGGACTCCGTGGTGTCGGATGATCTCCTTGTCGAATAGCTCTGCGAGCTTCGCCACCTTCCAGGTGTCCTTCATCGGTATGAATCGGGCAACCTTGGTGAGGCGATCGACTACTACCCAGATCATGTTGAGTCCTCCCCTAGCAGGTGGGAGTCCAACAACAAAATCCATGGAGATGTCGTGGAATTTCCACTCCGGAATGGGCATGGATTGCACCATTCCTCCCGGTCTTCGGTGCTCGAACTTCACCTTCTGGCATGTGAGACACCTCAGAACATACTCAGTCACGTCTGATTTCATCCTGACCACCAGAAGTACCTCTTCATGTCTTTGTACATTTTAGAGGCTCCCGGATGGACATGCAATGTCGAACAATGTGACTCTCGCAGAATGCGATCCCTTAGCTCAGCATTGCTTCGGGGGACGCATAATCTGCCATTCAAACGGATCAGACCATCTTCATGCAGTTTGAAGTCGTACTTTCGGCGCTCGAAGGTACCATGTGATTTTCTGTCTGATCTCTGTGAAGTAAGGGTCGCTCAACTGAGCGTCTCGCACCTCGTCAACCAAGCTAGAAGAAGCGAGTAGCGAATGGAGCGAGTGTGCTCGACGACTCAGGGCGTCGGCTACTACGTTTGCCTTCCCTTCTTTATACTGGAGGTTGATGTCGTAATCCGAGAGGAACTCCATCCACCTCCTCTGCCTTAGGTTCAATTCTTTCTGGGTGAATACGTACTGTAAACTTTTGTGGTCGGAGTAGATGGTGATGCTTACCCCATAGAGATAGTGTCGCCATATCTTCAAGGCGAAGACAATGGCTCCTAACTCTAGATCATGTGTCGGGTAATTCTCCTCATGCTTTTTCAGCTGGCGAGAAGCATAGGCTACTACCTTGCCATGCTGCATGAGTACGCATCCCATGCCCTTGCCCGATGCATCACAATACACCTCAAATCCCTCTGTGCCCTCTGGAAGTGTGAGAATTGGCGCTGAGGTCAATGAGTCTTTAATTTCTGGAAGGATACTTCGCACTCCTTTGTCCATACAAAGGGTGCATCTTTCTTCATCAATGACGTCATGGGCTTAGCGACTTTTGAGAAGTCCTTTACAAACCTCCGGTAATAACCGGCTAAACCAAGAAAGCTCCGGATGTCGGTAACAGTCTTAGGTCTAGGCCATGATCGCACTGCTTCGATTTTGGATGGATCTACTGAAATGCCCGCGCTCGAGATGACATGACCGAGGAATGATACCTGATCTAGCCAAAACTCGCATTTGGAGAACTTCGCATACAGCTGGTTCTCGCGCAGTGTCTCAAGTACTTTTCTCAAATGGTTTTCATGTTCTTCTGGTGACTTCGAATACACAAGAATGTCGTCAATAAATACTACTACCGAAGTGTCCAGCTGATCACTGAATAACCGATTCATTAGGTCCATGAATTTGGCTGGTGCATTAGACAAACCGAATGGCATCACCGTGAATTCGTAGTGGCCATATCTTGTTCGGAATGCTGTTTTCTGAATGTCTTGCTCTTTGATAGCAATTTGGTGGTAACCGGATCGGAGATCAATCTTAGAAAAGACGGATGCTCCCTTCAACTGATCGAACAGGTCGTCGATGCGTGGCAATGGGTACTTATTCTTTACAGTGACCGCATTCAATTCGCGGTAGTCGATGCAGAGGCGGAGACTACCGTCCTTCTTCTTCACGAAGAGGACCGGTGCTCCCCAGGGTGATACGCTCGGGCGTATAAACCCTTTGTCGAGAAGATCATGTAGCTGTTCTTTGAGTTCTGCCATTTCTGCCGGTGCCATACGGTATGGTGCCCTAGCAATGGGACCAGTACCCGGTACAAGATCGATTTCAAATTCTACCGCCCTCTGTGGTGGCATACCAGGTAGCTCTTTCGGAAATACATCGGGGAATTCTGAGACTACTGCTACCTCGTCACTGAACTCTGGATCTCTCTCCAGGTCTTGCACGTGACATAAATACACTTCATGCCCTTTTCTGAGCTCCCGATACATTGCCATGGCGGAGATGACTGTAGTTGAAGGCTCTCTCGGTCTCTGGCGGTATGAAACAGTGACCCCAGATGGACTCTTGAGCAGCAATCGGTGCTCGGCGCATAGGATTCTCCCCTTGTGCCGCTCCAACCAGTTCATTCCAATATTAAGTCGAATCCCAATCCGTTGAATTCAATGAAGGAAATGGGAAACGCTTCACCTTTGATTTGAATGGTGGCTGATTTGTAATACTTGGTACATTGTACCCGCTCCTTCGATGGGAGAGTAACCAAGAAGTTCGGTAGCTCATCCGCATCTAGCCCCAACTTCTTCGCAAGAGATGGCGATATGAAGGTGTGAGAGGCGCCGGAGTCGAATAATACTGAGGCTTCGATGCCGTTTACTGGGAAGGTTCCCGTTAGAATGGTGCCGCTCTTGCCGGCTTGTTCTTCGGTGAGGATGCTCAGGTTACCTTCGGTACCGAGTCCACAACCTATTGATTCATGAGATTATAAGTAAAGATGGTGGAACGCAAGTGGAATTTAATAACCAACACTGCTTTTATTGAATAACCAACCATCATACATACTGTGTCTCTAATACACGTTACTACTGGATTACATGCTACTACAAGATTAATACTTTCTAAAGGTAAGGTTCAGGCGTCCTGGTATCATGTGTGTGGCATTGATTATTGCCGGTGGTGCCGTATTCAACTTGATCTTCTGGATCCCGTGATACAGCAACCTTGATTTTCCACCCATGATTAGAACATCTCCTGATCTCAATACCAATTTTCTGCGAGGTCCACACGCTTCCGCTCGCTATACAAAAATACGGCGTCATCACCAATGGACCAAGACACTACGGGCACTCCTAGTTCAAGAGATTCCGCTGTCTCGTCCTTGTCTTGGTGTAAGCCAAGTCGTCCTTCTTTCTCATAGAAGTTGACGATACACAGATCTGCTTCAAGTGCAGGGATTGGTTCATCTTCACATTGTTGTGCAATTTCTACAGCTTGTGTGACAAGCGTTTGGAATTCTGGGGGTATTGCTGGAGGTGTTGCTCCGTCTCCTGCTCGCGTTGTTTGGTATGTCTTGGTATAAGGGTTCCAGTCCTTTCCCAAGCACATCATTTTCAGCTTCATTGTAGCTCCACCGGGGAATTCGGGTGTATAAAATCCTCCTGGACCCGTTCCTAACTCGTTGCATCGTCGGATGATTGAAATTTGTGCTTCGGGTGTTAGGTATCCTTTTAATAAGATCATACCTGGGCGGATAACCTGACACTGTTCGTTGTTGAAGTGGTGATTGGCGATGTCGGTCTCTTCATGAGGTGAGTTTGAAGGTATTGGGTAACAGATATGGAATTTCCCTAAGGTGGTAAATTCATCTAGAAAGTTCTAGGCTTACTAATTCATTTCATGCTCAATACATACTTCCATGTTACTTACTCATGCTCAATTTCATACTTCAAGTACTTACGCATTCATGCTTTCATTCATACAATTACTTTAATACTTAGTCATGCTCTTCAAGGATTAAAGGTTACAGTGGTTACCTGGGCCGGACTTAGTCCCGGTCCCATCACGGTCTATGATGTGTAAGGCCGGCTGCCTCTGCGGTGCGCCCTTCTGCGGACCTCGGGACCCCTGTCCCTGAGGTGTGCTGGGCATGAGCATCGCCAGATGCAACCTCCTTGCCCTCACGCTGCTTGTAGCCCTGGTAGTTGCCCTTGGGCTTAGAATTCTCCGGGCATGCATTGGCACGGTGGCCCGGTTTCTGACAAGTGAAGCAGCGGATCTCCCTTCCTTGGCAATCTGTGCCGGGATGATCCTTGTTGCAGTTACGGCAGATGTAGCTGCGGCCATCAGATTGGTTCTTTCCTTGGCCAAATCCAGAACCTATAGCTTTCAAGTTAGCAAGGTTTGGTATACTTACAATACTCTATATACATACAAATTCACAAGTGTACTAATTCGGTTTCGGTTTCTTACCCCTGTAGGGCTGAGACCTCAGTGGCTTCGCTGCCACTGGTGCGGTGTAGGCAATCTGTAATGGCTCAGTGCCTTGCCCTTCTCAGCATGGGCACCGCCGTCTCCGGATGTATTCTTTGATGGGATGCTTCCCTTCCTTTTCTTCCAGGGTTTGGATTGGTTTTGTCATCGGAGGGGTTACCCTTGCCGCTCACCTTGCGCTTCAGCGCTTGTTCCTCATCTCTCAGCTGGCAGGTGATCTCAACTCGAGATGCAGCGTGGTAACACTCCTGAATTACTTAGGCATTAGGTCACATTTACATACGGGAATACTAATTCACATTACTCATGGCTTTTTAAGGGTTCAACTTGTTTACCTGAAGGGAGGTAAACCGTGTGAAGCCCATGCCATACCGGAGTCGATGGCTCAATCCGCCGTAGAAGCGGTCGACCAAGACTTGGCCGGTATACCCAAGGTCGGGTAGAAGTCGGAGAAGAGAGGTGAAGGTGCGGTAATATTCATCAACCGTCATCTTCTCGGTCATTTTAGTGCATCGAGCTCAAGCCTTTTCTTGGTCTTGACATGCTCGGGGTAGTACTTAGATCGGAGGAGAGAGGTGAATGCTTCCCATCCGAAAGCAGGGTCAGCTATGTGCTCGGCCTTAACGAGCTTCCACCAGTCCATAGCCGCGTCTTTGAGGTAGTACGCAGCTATCCTCACTCGAACTCCAGGGAGTCTCAAGTGTCTCGAAGGCCGTCTCCATCTCGGAGAGGTAGGCCTCGAGCTTGGCGGGGTCGCTCTCGCCTCTAAAGCATGCAGGTCGAAGGTCGGCGACAGCTTTTACCCAATTCGTTTCTCGGGGATGAGGTGGGCTGGGCTGCTGCTGTGCTGTGTTTGCTGTGTTTGCTGTACAGCCGTTATTACTTGCGGTAGCATCTGCGCTACCGTGGCGGCGACGATCTCAGCTATCGTCTGCGCGCCCGGTCCATCAGATGTCTCTCCTCTAGGTCGGCCTCGACCCGTCCTGACATCTGAACAAGTGTGGATTACATTAGATGTTGTGATACTATGACCTCATGGTCTTCATTCAAACAATGGTATCGTCTTTGCAGACGTTAGTGGTATCCGTTAAACGGTAGTTCCTAGTTAGGTTTCTAAATATCCGTCTTAAGACGGTTGAAATCCTAACTCGGTAATCACTACTTAAGATTCTAATCATCAGAGCGATACTTCGCTCTGATACCACTTTTTGTAACACCCCAACCGCTAATCCTTCCATTATCCTCTAATCCTTCCCATAATTACCTTACTCGCAGCGGAATACTTACCTACTCCCGGCGGGTGATACAATGCCGTTAACCATCCAAGGTTAACAAGGCTACTACTACTTACCGTATCGGTCTGACGATTAGAATGAATACATACATACTACTTACTTTACAATACCAATACTTATTACATTTGATTACCGAGTATAAATATAGAATTACATTCCAAGACTACTTCCCAAAAATGAAGAGTTTTACAACTCTCCTTACTATCCAATCAAGAATTCAATATCCAAAAAGGTGTACCACATGGTACACCGGCTACCAAAAGGCTTAGCCGTGTACAACTCGGTACACCATCCAATCCTACTACTCCAAAAAGAATCACATGCCTTACTTACCTTCACGCCTCGCGGGTACCTGTGGAGTAAAAACATTCCCCCTAGGGGGTCAGCTTACGCTGCATATGATAACCGCATACCCCGCGTACTAGCGAGGGTACGCCAACTATTTGGTCGAGTACATGCGGTTCGTTTCATTCATACATACATACATGCTTTATACAATACAATACAATACATTCATTTACCAAGCATACATACATACAATACATACAAGGAATACAATACAAGTCATTCATTCATACTTACCATACTCACCGCATCACGGAGATACAATTCTCCATACATACAAGGTCTTGTTAGCCTTATTACACACCGGGTTAATCGGGTGTTCAATACTTTTACTCCGGGTCAATGACTTACAATAGTCAAGACCCATACAAATACCATATACTTCTTACATACTTACTTCCAGTTAAGTCGGTATGACCTCCGGGCAGGGATTACTACATCCCACCACCGGGCTTTAGGGTGGCTCACTAATCCAGGATGCTACCCATTCAAGGGATTTGGTCCATGGAAAAGATTACAGCCAGGATTCGGTTCCAACCTCTTGTGGTTCCTTATCCTCACGCGTGGCCGAAACTATATCGGGCTTCTACTCATTCCATTTTACTCAATACTCATGTTAGGAGTTAGGTTGTTAGGAATTAGTAGAAGTCCATACTTACTTCCATACATACATACATACACAAGTACTCATACTTACACATACACTTCATTTCCACTCATACATTTCATGAATTATAAAAACTAAATGTTCAAGAGCATAAACAAGAACACTATAGTTCAAACACATATAAGTGCAATATAATTCCGATTCATGCATTTATCTTGTTGGTGATCACATAAACACACAAATCGGGTAACCAAGTTAGGATACAGGGCATGAGGAAATCATACCGTTCACCGTCGAATACGTTCTACCGGTTCCTTTGGAGATCAACTATTTGATTCCTATACATACATGAAGTAGTATGATCAATGATCTATTATTGATCAATTTACTCCCTCATTGATACTTTCAATGTATACTACTACTTCTTTATATCATACTTGGTTATAAGACCATTCTTTTCTTTACTACCTCATTGTAATGGTATGAAATATACCATGCGGAAGGACGAAGCATCTACCGAAGGCCTGCTAGCGGAAGGACCACTACCGGAGACCAATTGTCGGAAGGCCTACCGTTGGAAGCCCTACTACCGAAAGGATTATTGTTAAAGTGACGGTCCAGAAGAGTTGGTCCAATGCGGAAGCGGTATTTCAGTCCGGAGTGACTACCCGTAAAAGGATTGATGGTTATGTTTATGTAATACTATCACATGTATAGGGGCTTAAGGGTAACATGGCCATAGGAAGTCTAAATAGAAGTAGAAGGGCTCATTTGTAAGGCAAAAAAGTTAGAAAAGGGAGCTCACATCCCCAAAAGCTCTCTAGTGTTGTAAACCAAAGGATGAATAATAACTCTGTCTAGAAGTGGACGTAGGCCGGATTATTGGCCGAACCACTATACATCACGGTGTGGAAATTGTGTTGGGAGAGTAACTTCTGTTACATCTTCATTGGCGCCGTCTGTGGGAAACGAACATCAACCATGATTCAACCACGTTCTTACTCATCTTCGATCCAAACTGACGATTCAACCAAAAGTTCGTCGAGGTCATTCATTGTAATCTCCAGTATCCTCAGTAAAATCTATGGAGCGGAGAGCCTCGAAGCCTCAAAATCTTTGTAAGATCAAAAACCACGGTTCGTCCACGTGATTTAGGAAAACCATGAAGAATTCAACCGCCTACATCTTTGAAAGAGATTATGAGCGATGATCTTGAGGTACGAGGATGCAATGGCCAATGACGGGTCGAACATCCGAGATGCACGATTCAGTCAAGAGGAATGCGAATCCTCTTTCAGAATGAGATCGAAAGAAGGGATCTCGACAGAAAATCACAAACTCACAGCGAGAGAGCTTGAGAGATCATCATCGAGACTGGCGTTTGGAGCGAGGGACTAGTTTTTCATTACCGGTAAGAATCGATTCTCGACGATCTTGGAATATGTAAAGAGATCGGTGATGAGAGAGCAGTTAGACAAGAGTAATCCGTAAGGCAACCACGATTTCACCGCGGTTCACAAAAACTAGAGAGTTATCTAGCTTATCGTTGGAATTCAACACCTACGATCAAGAAACTCGAAGGTTGTCACGAACATTGACAAGGAAACAACAGTTGTGGAGTCCGTCAACGTCCGCCAAGAGGTGAAAATCTAAGAGTTATCAAGAAATCAACTGCAAGGCTGGTGTGAAGGAAATCTTCCGAGTCTCTGACGAAGACGAAAACGGGAGCTTAGGATTCAAAGTTGCGAGTGATCGGTAAACAATCTCAGTTCGATTAGATTGTTCACAATCGCTGTGGAAAGGAGGACCACTCGGTGTTCCATCGCAGGCAAACAAGTCGATCGCCACCCTTCCAGCAGGGAAAATCGTCGCCAGACGATGATCGACAGCGCTTATTCCCGGCTTGATTAAAATCGATCGATTATCCCAGACATTCGGTGCGTTAATTGATGCTCTCCGGTGCTGCTGTGCGAATTCATTTGTGTACATGCCGAGCTGAGGGAAATCCCATGCATTCCAGAAACGTTGAATCTATATATGTCATCCATATGGGGCTATTGGAATTACAGCTCTAATGACGTTAGGGTGTCAAATTCAAGTTGATCGCAGACTTAGTAAACCAGTCCAAGGTCTGTTGATGGGTGGACAAGACTGGCACAGTGCAAACCCCTGTGGTTATATTTGCTACCGGTAAAAGAATAAAGAGGGGATGAAGCCAGAAGCATGAGCATCTTGTTGAAAGTATCGGTAGTCACTTATAGTCCGAATCTCGGAAGCAGTCTGCTAGGCCCGGTGTGAGCCTCGATTTAAACCCTATCCTATGTTGATTAAAGTTGATTAGGATCTAAACAGGTTTTAGGTCCACTTATAACCTAAGATTAATAACTATGTCGTATAACAATAATTATTAAAACCTAGCTAGCTCACTGGAACCTATAGAGTCGCCACCTAATTTTGACCTAGATTAAATTAGGAAAGGAGAGTTCGGGTTCGGGGGCTTGGTATTCGACTTAATTAGGGTTCAATTACTTTCATTACCCTTCCTAGGTCGTTTTTCCTCTACTTGGTTTATTTAGGCTTATTACGAGTCGTTTTAACCTAAGTGCGCGAGCTTCTGTTTTTTTGTGTTTTTTAGCCTTTTTTGACAGAAAATTAAAGTGGAAATTAAAATTACCTAAACTAAGGTTCGGAGGCAGAATTAGGTCAAATTTTGTTTCTGTCCGTAGCCACGGACCTAATGTCCGAAGCCACGGACCCCAGTTAGCCTATATGAAGATAAAAGTCGAATTGAAGGAAAAACAAAAGTTTGCAAAGTCCGGGGCCACGGACAGGCTGTCCGTTGGCCCGGACATCGTTAGAAAAACCTAAGTTTTGAATTTTTAAAATCCCGCCGCCGTCCGTGGGTGTCCGTGGTCTCGGACAACGCGTCCGAGGTCCCGGACCATAGGTCCGAGGTCACGGACAACCCACGGACAGGGTGTTTGAGCTCAAAGTTATGAAGGAGTGTACTGAGGGTGTTTTGAGCTCAAATTTTATGGGTGTGTAGCCTGAAGATGTACAAGTGTTAGTGATTAAAGTTTTCAATTTGAACTCGAATTAAGCACGAAACTTGGTAAACAAGTTATTGGACAGAAGCTTAATCAAACACAGTACAGAAGCGTAAAAGGTTGTTTGAACCCAAACTTTGACAAGAGTTAATAAGGTCGTGGGGAATCAGAAAAGTGGGATTGTAACCTGTTTTACCTTCGAATTCAAGATGATTCTTCACGTTGGGATTCTTCGGAGGCTCCGATGATGCCGGTTCCGGATCGAGTTCGACCCGGCTTCTGGTTGTTGATTGTTGATGATGTTATTCACGTTTTGGAGGTGGTTTGGTTGATGTTTGATGATTGTTGATGTGTTAGGAGTTGAAAAGTGTGTTTAGGTGATGATTTCGAGAGATTTTTGATGTGATTTTGGTGCTTGGATGTGTAAAAACGTGAGGAGAATGAGACGGCTAGGTTTTCTGGTTGCTTAGGGTTCTTGAGGTTCTGATTTGATCATGGGATAAGGTTCCTTATATAGACTTCCTTAAAGATAGAAAAATCCGGTAAAAACCGAGATTTACCGACGTTTTAGCTCAAGGGCTTCCAAAAGGAATTTGATTATGAAATTTCACACATGGGTAAAGGATGATAATTCTGATTTTTCTAAAGTGAGATCGAATTTTTTGGGTATTGGAATATTTTTAAATTCAATTTCTCGTCAGATTCAATCAGAAATTGCTAGAAAATTATTGGAAATTCGAAAAATCAAAATTCCAACGCCATTATGCTTAAAATGTCATCCTCTATCATGGGTTAAAATATCAAAGCATTTCAAGTTGATTTGACCCTTATTTGGAGGAGAGAGAAAGCCTATAGGGGCTTAGGAGCCTTGAAAAATTACGAAAATGCCCCTGGAGATGACTAAGCTGTCCCTAGTACTCTGAAATGTGCCGATCAACTGGGAACCCTTGCTACTAGCCTATTAGTAGAGACTCTCCTCCGGGGGGTTGAAATTTTGGGTATAACAGATTGCCCCCCGTCAACTAGACTTTGTAGTGGAAATGAAAAGGCTAGTTGATGCTTGAGTGATACCCCAAAATTTTGGATCTTAAAAGGCCCCTCGTGCAACTGAAATCCGACAAGTTGTGTCGAGCTATTCTAAGGCGCTACTACCTATGAGTAAATGGAAGGGTGTCGAGTGGTTCTAAGGCGTCGACCACCTAAAGGTAATGATGAAGTATGTCAGACTATTCTAAGGCGTCGACTACCTATAAGGATGATATGATGTCAAGCTATTCTAAGGCGTTGACTACCTATAAGGATGATATGATGTCAAGCTATTCTAAGGCGTTGACTACCTAAATGATGATATGTTGTCGAGCTATTGCGACTACCTAAAGTGATGATGCTGTCGAGCTATTCTAAGGCTTGACTACCTAAAGTGATGAAAATGATGTCAAGCTATTCTAAGGCGTTGACTACCTAAAATGATGAAAATGGAGTAATGTCAAGCGATTCTAAGGCGTCGACTACCTGAAAGATGAATGGAATACACCGAGCATTATAAGGTGTCGGGAACCTGGAGTACGCCGAGCATTATAAGGTGTCGGGAACCTGGAATACGCCGAGCATTATAAGGTGTCGGGAACCTGGAATACGCCGAGCATTATAAGGTGTCGGGAACCTGGAATACGCCGAGCATTATAAGGTGTCGGGAACCTGGAATACGCCGAGCATTATAAGGTGTCGGGAACCTGAATTCGAATGGGATACCCGAGCATTATAAGGTGTCGGGAACCTGAGATTGAATGGGGTACGCCGAGCATTATAAGGTGTCGGGAACCTGAAGTATAAAAGGTGATGATGCTATGGGGATGATATGCTAATTTGTCGAAAGCAAGAAATTGCTAGGAACATGCCAAACATGGCGATGATGTAGGTTGGTTGAAAGCAAGAAATTGCTAGGAATATGCCAAACATGGCGATGATGTAGGTTTGTTGAAAGCAAGAAATATGCCAAACATGGCGATGATGCAGATTTGTTGAAAGCAAGAAATTGCTAGGAATATGCCAAACATGGCGATGATGTAGGTTGGTTGAAAGCAAGAAATATGCCAAACATGGCGATGATGCAGATTTGTTGAAAGCAAGAAATTGCTAGGAATATGCCAAACATGGCGATGATGTAGGTTTGTTGAAAGCAAGAAATTGCTAGGAATTGCCAAACATGGCGATGTTTGAAGAAGAATTGTTCAAGACAAGAAATTGCTGATGAAGGTGCCAAACATGGCAGTGTTTGAGGAAAATTCTATTTATTGAAAAAGAAAGTGAAGTTATCATTTCCTGACTAAAGATTTCAGACTTGTAATTTATCTCCTAGGAGATGAACATGCTACCGGTGGGGTGTGGTGTTTGATGCAGAGATCTTTTGAGTGGTGATCAGGGCATATGTGTGCCTGTGGTGTATGATGTGAAGGTAAGGGCTTACGTGAGCCTGTGTGGTGAAGTAGAATTTGTGTGGGGGTAAGGGCTTGTGTGGGCCCGAGGTGTTTGGTGTGGAGGTAAGGGCTTATGTGTGCCTGTGGTGGGATGGAGGTGCTCAAGCTTTGGGTTTCAATTGGTGTTATCATGGCAATTGTTGGAGCCAACAATTGCCCCCAGTATTTTTCCCTTAAGACAATATGAGCTAGAGTTCATGGCAATTGATCGTTCCGATCGATTGCCCCCAGTATTTTCTTTGATCAAACGTGCGAATGAGTCTTGTCCTCACAGGGTCAAGGCTTATGTTCTGATTTGGTGCTTCCTAACCTACACTCGACGTGTTTGGCGTTTACACTCGTTTCTCACTTACGGTCACAACTTCTAGACCATTGAATTTGATATTTGATGAATTTACGCATTCGATCTGTTACTTTCACGTGATTGGATACACAACTACCAAGTCGGAAGTCTTCGAGGCTTATAACGTGGCCACAGGGTGTGATGAAAGACGACGGGATCATGGAGGGATATTTGAGGTATGTGGAGCTTGAATGGGTGACCAAAGCTGCAACTTGCGTCTTCTCTCGGATTCATCTTCCTTGTCTTGAAGCCGTCTGGCTGCTTCATGTTGACGTTGTTTTCGAGCTTCTGGACCTGGACGTTTGAAGTTGTCCTTTACACTATTTCTCTTTTCGTCATTTGGATTTCTTCGAGGCACTTCGGGTTTGCCTTTTGTTTTATCCTTTCTTGGTTTTGCCTTCGGGGTTCTTGTGTTTCCCGGTTTTGGGCTTCGAGAGCTGTTTTGATGTGAGCTCTTTTGATCCTGTGTCACTCTGGGACCATTTGCGGATCGCTTTGTCATGCTGATAGCGGCATTGCTTCTTTGGACTGATGAGAATGTTATCTGAGAGTCGGGCTCCTTGCGTCCTTTGGTCACCGGGTCGGACATTCATCATTGGCTGGGTTATTTTGTGGAGTTCATAATGTCGAAAAGGGATATATGGAAGGCTCAGCGGGGGTGCCTAGGGTTTAATGTCAGGGTTTAAAAGCTTTTGGCTATGTGGTGCTGTACCTAGGTGCTTCGTCATTCCTGATAGTTGTATATCCGTTCTTTGTTACTTTTCACAGGTCTAAGCGTAAATTTACAAATTATCTCCTTCGGTCGGAGTTATACCGTTTACCTCACCTTTGAATGTGGACTCACCGGAGTCGTGTAAAAATGACACGCTCGTTCACTCATGGTTTTTCCGCTCAAGACACTCTCGCGAATTTCACTCAAAGACTAGTTCACACGTTTAAACAAAAGATTCGAAGACAATGATTCTAAACTCAGATTGCCCCCAGTATTGATTTGGGGTTTGTGACAACAGTTTGATAGATGTGGGCCTTGAACCTCATTGTGGGTTGTTTGGATATTATGTGGTGAGTTGTGGTGTTTGGTTAGGCATGTTCAAATTTTTAGAAACAAGAGACAAGCCGTTCCATCGCATAGTCTGAAAACGATTACTTCGTGAGTGCTCTTTTTTTAAGTTTTTTCGAATAAACGAATGATGCTTTGTATAAAAATTATGAAAACGGAACTATGTTTTATTCAACAAAAAGAATAATGTTGGAAATTACAAACTCAGGAAAACTACCGAAAATGATAAAGGAAACTAACTACTACAAACATTGGAAAGACATAAAAATGACTAGTAAAGAGAAGAAATCGGAGAAAACACTTGAAGATAGCACTCTCTGATGGTGCTTGACCTGGGATTCCTACTCGGGGAGTTGAAAACCTTGATTGATAAGATCTTGGATGTGCTGCTTCAAAATTTTGCAGTTGTCGGTGTCATGACCGGGAAGCTGGTGATACTGACAATACTGGTTCAGATTCCTTCCTTTTTGGGGGTCCCTTTGTCGAGGGGTGAGAGGTTGCAGCATGTTTCGTTCCTGGAGTCTTCCAAAAACCTGGCTCAATGGCTGACCGATGTTTGTGAACTCTCTTCGACGGGAGCTCTTTCGGGATGATTCCACTGCCCCAACGATTTGCCCTGGTCCTTTTACCTGTCGAACGGTGTTTACCTCATGCTGCCTAGTTCTCTTTCGGGTGCCACTCTGGATACAGGCTGCTGTCCCCGAGCCATTCCCGGTGTTTTTTGAGTTCCCAAGTTTTAACTCCCCTTGGTGAATCATTTCTTCTAGGACATTAACTTGTCCCATCAGCATGTTGAAGCTAGGAAAGTATGTGAATTTCAGCTCGTCACTGTATTGCTTCCGCATATTTTTGATTACCATTCGGATTTGTTCCTGTTCGTCCATATTTGTGAGCATAGCGGCTGCCTTCATCCTCCAACGCTTGACGAAGTCGGTCATTGATTCACCTTCTGTTTGTCGTGTGCCTGCAAGATCAGCCCTGGTGACTCCAAAACTTCTAGCGTACTCAAAATGATGCAGAAAGGCTTCACAGACCTCCTCGTATGTCTTGGTATTTATCCTTTGAGTTATGTACCAATGCTGAGGGGTCTCATCAAGATAGTGAGCAAATACCTTGGCCTTCTGCATGTCGTTTAGCGAAAGGATGGACATTTCCCTATCGAACATTGCCAAATGAAGTTGTGGGTCGGAGGAACCTTTGTATAGAGGAAGTGTTGGCAATTTCAACCTTGGAGGGAGATCAACCTTGGGATATAATCCAGTGGGAAAGTGGTCAAAACCAGCTGGCTTGTTGGCCCTCTCCATGCGCTCAATCTTTTTCAGCATCCCATTGAATTCTTCGGCTAACTGGGCATCCATGTTGATTGGATTTCCTCCCTCTCCCATTCTTTGAGATTTGGGCTTATCTGTTGGAAAACAAAAGTGACCCGAGCTAAAAATTTGGGCCGCAAAGAAGTTTTAGGCTAAGACTTGTTTGGGCTGCACATGAGCTGGAATGTTTTGAAAATTGTGGGTTGGCACTGAGGCCCGAAATGAGTTGGAAGAGAGGCACATGGGCCGGAATGATTCATGAGCTGTGAACTGGTGCCTAGGCTGAAATGTTCTGAGAATTGGGCGCTTGGGCCAGAATGTGTTTGGGTTAAAAGTAAAGCGCAATGGGCCGAAGTGATTTCTAAACCATGTTCTGGATGTGAATTGGAATTTGGGCCGAGTAATTATGACTGGGCCTGAAGATGATACCCGTGTCTAGGATCGTGGGTCAAAACCCGAGTAAGAAGTCTTCCTGGACTAGAATGGGCCTTGAAATGGAAAAGCCTGATGGATTTTTATGGATTGCTTTAGGTGGATGGGCGTAGAACAAAATGGATAATTCAAATTGGACCAGATGAGAAATCACCTAAGTCTAAGCTTTTGGGCCGAAGCCCGAATGACTCACACATTAAACCAAACAGGACCTCTAGGCCGCAAACAATAAAACTGCCAATTCAGGTTGGGCTGAGTTGATGTAGGAGAGGTTCCTATCAATTTCTAGGCTGGGTAGTGGGCCGATCATACAAGCAAGCAAGGCCCACACAAATTCAACATGTCCTCACTAGACGCTTTAATCAAAACGGGTATGGATCGATCCGGAGAGGTGCTCGGGGCATGGGCCCAGGTTACCACAAAGGAATAGGGCTTGCACGCTATTCTCTTTGGGCTTCCCCACTTTTTTCACATCACCTGAAGGTGTGCGTCTACGGCCGGGTCTTTGACTGACCAAACAATGGGCTAGGTAAGGACACTGCCAAGAAAACGCTTGGGGCTAAAGCCCAGGTATTAAGGGGATGTGGTTAGACGACATCCTCCTCTTTTCCCCCGCTTATTCACATCACCTAAAAGGTGTGAGTCCCTGACAGGGGACCCTCAAACGGGTCCCGGGGTGAAATCGGTTCGTGGACCCTCGCTCTCATATGATGCAAAGGTACAGAAATTAAAGTGCGCACAAAAGTAAACAAACAAAGTAATAAAGCCATAAATAAACATTTTCGAGTTAAGCCCTCTTTCTTAAAATTAAACAAGTTAAAATTAAGAAGTTGTCCCCAGCAGAGTCGCCAGTCTGTGAGCCTCGATTTTAAACCCTATCCTATGTTGATTAAAGTTGATTAGGATCTAACGGGTTTTAGGTCCACTTATAACCTAAGATTAATAACTATGTCTATAACAATAATTATTAAAACCTAAGCTAGCTCACTGGAACCTATTATGAGTCGCCACCTAATTTTAACCTAGATCAAATTAGGAAAGGAGAGTTCGGGTTCGGGGGCTTGATATTCGACTTAATTAGGGTTCAATTACTTTCATTACCCTTCCTAGGTCGTTTTTCCTCTACTTGGTTTATTTACGGCTTATTACGAGTCGTTTTAACCTAAGTGCGCGAGCTTCTGTTTTTTGTGTTTTTTAGCGTTTTTTGACAGAAAATTAAAGTGAAATTAAATACCTAAACTAGGGTTTCGGAGGCAGAATTAGGTCAAATTTTGTTACGTCCGTAGCCACGGACCAAAGTCCGAGACCACGGACCCCAGTTAACCTATATACAGAAAAGTCGAAATTGAAGGAAAACAAAATTTGCAAAGTCCGGGGCCACGGACAGGCTGTCCGTGGGCCCGGACATCGTTAGAAAAACCTAAGTTTTGAATTTTTAAAATCCCGCCGCCGTCCGTGGGTGTCCGTGGTCTCGGACAACGCGTCCGAGGTCCCGGACCATAGGTCCGAGGTCACGGACCACCCACGGACAGGGGTTTTCAGAAGGTTCCCGAGGGTGTTTTGAGCTCAAATTTTATGGGTGTGTAGCCTGAAGATTTACAAGTCGTTAGTGATTGAAAGTTTTCAATTTGAACTCGAATTAAGCACGAAACTTGGTAAACAAGTTATTGGACAGAAGCTTAAACAAACGTCAATACAGAAGCGTAAAAGGTTGGTTTGAACCCAAACTTTGACAGAGAGTTAACAAGGTCGTGGGGAATCAGAAAAGTGGGATTGTAACCTGTTTTACCTTCGAATTCAAGATGATTCTTCACGTTGGGATTCTTCGGAGGCTCCGATGATGCCGGTTCCGGATTGAGTTCGACCCGGGCTTCTGGTTGTTGATTGTTGATGATGTTCTTCACGTTTTGGAGGTGGTTTGGTTGATGTTTGATGATTGTTGATGTGTTAGGAGTTGAAAAGTGTGTTTAGGTGGTGATTTCGAGAGATTTTTGATGTGATTTTGGTGCTTGGATGTGTAAAAACGTGAGGAGAATGAGACGGCTAGGTTCTTTCTGTTGCTTAGGGTTCTTGGGTTCTGATTTGATCATGGGATAAGGTTCCTTATATACTTCCTTAAGATAGAAAAATCCGGTAAAACCGAGATTTACCGACGTTTAGCTCAAGTGCTTCCAAAAGGATTTGATTATGAAATTTCACACATGGGTAAAGGATGATAATTCTGATTTTTCTAAAGTGAGATCGAATTTTTTGGGTATTGGAATATTTTAAATTCATTTCTCGTCAGATTCAATCAGAATTGCTAGAAAATTATTGGAAATTTCGAAAATATCAAATTCCAACGCCATTATGCTTAAAATGTCTCCTCTATCATGGGTTAAAATATCAAAGCATTTCAGTTGATTTGACCCTTATTTGGAGAGAGAAAGCCTATATGGGGCTTAGGAGCCTTGAAAATTACGAAAATGCCCCTGGAGATGACTAACTGTCCCTAGTACTCTGAAATGTGCCGATCGAACTGGGAACCCTTGCTACTAGCCTATTATAGAGACTCTCCTCCGGGGGTTGAAATTTTGGTATAACACCCGGGGAATTCATGTTCTGGTTATCACTCGACTTCCGGAGGCAAAATCGTTTTTTAAAAAAAGAGAATCATCCCCAAAAGTTTCTGGCGTTACCGGAAGCACAGAGACAGAGCCCATTGTCCTTTTTGGGATAGAACAGAGCGCACCTGTGAAGTGACCCTATCGTGATATCTCGACAAGGATCGCATCTGTGGAAGAAGCCTTGAGAAGTAAGTATAGCAGAAGTAGAAACTTCTCGTTTCCACCGGTAGCAAATTATCCCTCCCACCATAGCAAATTATCTTCAATCTCCACCGGTAGCGGCATAAAGTTCTCACCGGTAACAAATGGAGATTTTCACCAGTAGTAATTGAAGTCTCCACCGGTGGTAACTCGTTATCTCCATATAAAGGTTTGGGGTTTCCCACCGAAACACACATCATATCTCCGAAGAACCAAGTTGTCGTTACCACCCGACCCCTCCCCACCGATACAAATTATCGCTTCTACTGGCAACAATCCCCACTTCCGCCGAAGGAGCTGGCAAAGAAAGTGAGGCTAAATTCACACGATTCTCGTCGATCACACCTGTCTGTTCAAGATAAAACTTCCGTGAAGTTCATAGTTCCATCAAGTGAATTGGTATCGAAGAGTAGGGATAGACAAATAATTGGTTCCGTAAGGGATTTACAAACAGACAATTCGTATCCTTTAGACGGTAGACACTTGGAAAAGGTTATTACCGGAAATGTGTTATCGGAGCAAAGGAGCAAGGGAGCAAATGCTTCACCAAATCGGAGCAAACTGAGAAAATGCCAGCACTACACAGAGGTATCACACCGGTTAGATCGAGCCAGCAAGAGTAAGCCTGAAGCATACAAGTCAAACCCAAGCCCAGTCTAGAGATTTCCGGTAACCTACAAACTAAACCCAAGGCACAATCTTCCCCTCCGGAGGCAAGCGCTTTATCCAAGGAACGATCTCAAAATCCCAGAAGCAACCTAAAGCGCCTGAAGGAGAAGCGAATTTCTCTCCGGTAGATATTTGGAATTCCTCTCCGGTAGAAATTTGGAATTCCTCTCCGTAGAAGTTTTGATATCCTCTCCGTTTGAAGTTTTGATATCCTCTCCGTTGAAGTTTTGATATCGCGTGAGGATATGTCGGAGTGGGAGAATAGAAAACCACTGATGCATATGGTGAATCTGGCGTCAACAAATCCAGTGGTATACCGGTAGAAACATTTAATATTTTCAGTATTGAGTTGAAGAAATTTTTTGGAAGATGAAAAGGACGGAAAGCTGATCCATCCTTGCAGAGCGCTCAGCGCCACACGCACCACCGATAGCAATGATTGGCCCGGTACACATTTTGACCCTACCGGTAGAACATTGGGATAGTCTTCAGAGTTCAAACAATTACAGCAGCGATAACCTTCAGCAAGGTGATACGAAGGATTCTGCGCTCAATACTTATGTGGAGATCAGTGGGCTGGCAATCTTCCGGTACCAAGTTGGAAATACCATCGACTGTTGTCAGAAATTTTTTGTCGGTAGCAGCCAAGAAGAAAGTGTTGGCCCGGTGAATTCGTCGGTAGCAATTTGACGTCCATCGTACTGTCACTCCACCGATACTATTATTTCACAGGTAAAAAACTAATCGAACTTTTTAGATGTTTAATTTCGGACATTTCTTTTGACGATTGAGAGTTTATGATTCTTTTTTCACTAGGGGATTGATCACCCTCTAGTAAAGATATGCAAAGTTTTCAAACGAAATAAGAAATATTGTGAAATCATTTTTTGATTTACTTAAAACCAAGACCAGCGAGTCTTGAGAAAAAAAGAAAGAAAAAGAATGTATCCGACGACCTCACCATTGGCCCTGGAGAGTGTTTTGTATCCGACGATCTCACTGTCAGCGTCCTGGCAGTAGAGTGTTAATCCGACGATCTCACCGGCTCAAAGTCGGTAGAGTGTTAAATCGACGATCTCACCATGTGTACAGTGGTAGAGTGTGAAAGCAAAAGTGTACTAAGGGGTTACCAAAAGAAATCTTGGCAAAAAAAAACAAAAACAGCAGTCTAGAATTATTCATTATCAGAATCTCCAACTTTTGGGAAGCAATAGAATTTATATGCTATCCTGTATTTAGAAAGGCTGCTCTAAGCAAACTATAGGCTGTATATTTGGATTTTTTATCCCCATGGTTAATATACTCTAACTAACAAAACTTTTGGGAAGTCCGTCGCTCCGGGCAGCCCAAAAGACAAGTATCTTTTAATCTGTTAATCTAGGTACGCAGGTCCAAGGAATGAAGTGATTCAAGCAGCAATCTGATTATGAAGTAATATCTCATTTATTATTATTATCTTGGACTTCTTGAGATTATTATGGTCTTCTGGAATTATTATGGTCTTCTGGAATTATTATGGCCTTCTGGGATTATTATGGCCCTTCGGAATTCCAGATCTTTGGATTTCTTATTATGGCACGGTCAAGGACGGAGACCTTTTCTCAGAAGAACAAGTGGGACTCCATCACCCCGGAACCTGTGGGACTTCTTGGTGACCGATAACAAGCTCTCATGTAGCCTAAAGTTTTTAAGTTCATTTCCTTTTTAGGCAAAAGAAAAAGAACTTGTGGGACTAGGAGATACATAGTAGAAAAAAAAGAGCACAAAGTGTAAATTTTATCTTCTTTTTATAAGTTCCACTTTTTAGTGCTAAAAAGTAGAACTTGTGGGACTGATGTAATGGTATGAAATATACCATGCGGAAGGACGAAGCATCTACCGAAGGCCTGCTAGCGGAAGGACCACTACCGGAGACCAATTGTCGGAAGGCCTACCGTTGGAAGCCCTACTACCGAAAGGATTATTGTTAAAGTGACGGTCCGGAAGAGTTGGTCCAATGCGGAAGCGGTATTTCAGTCCGGAGTGACTACCCGTAAAAGGATTGATGGTTATGTTTATGTAATACTATCACATGTATATGGGCTTAAGGGTAACATGGCCATAGGAAGTCTATAAATAGAAGTAGAAGGGCTCATTTGTAAGGCAAAAAAGTTAGAAAGGGAGCTCACATCCCCAAAAGCTCTCTAGTGTTGTAAACCAAAGGATGAATAATACTCTGTCTAGAAGTGGACGTAGGCCGGATTATTGGCCGAACCACTATACATCACGGTGTGAAATTGTGTTGGGAGAGTAACTTCTGTTACATCTTCACTCATAACTTGTTTTCTTACATACTTACTTACTTTCTTACCATTATTACTTCATCAATGGTGTATTACTACATATATATGCATATAGGTATATATGCTATATATATGTATATATGATTACTATAGTCATATAATTAAAACATTTTTTTTGTAAGTGTTTGGGGCCGTCCGACCACCGTCCACCCAACCCTGGGTCGGACCATTCCAGTAGGTTTTCGTCCTCTGAAATTACTCCCGTCCGACCCAGCACCATTCCGTCCGACCCATGCCCTCTGGGTCGGACCATTCCAGAAAGTTTCGATTTTCATCCAAGTCATGTCCGACCCACGTCCGACCCAACCTCTGGGTCGGACGAAGTCAGAAACTTCGATGAAGAGAATTTTTGCCCGTCCGACCCACGTCCTACTCACGGCCCTGGGTCGGACCATTCCAGAAAGATTTCTCGTCGATTATCAAGGCCCGTCCGACCCACGTCCGACTCGCGCTCTGGGTCGGACGGTTCTAGAATGAATTACCGGTGTTTTCTCAAGGCCCGTCCGACCCACGTCCGACTCACGGCTCTGGTCGGACGGTTCCAGAAAGTTTATTTTCGTTTGTTCAGGCCCTGTCCGACCCAGCTCCGATCCAGCTATGGGTCGGACAGTAGCAGAACTTTGCTACAGGCCTTGTTTTCTTTTCCCAATTTCACCCATTGCTTCCCTATTCTTCCTACATGCATCCTAACATGTTTAGTGCTATTTAACACTCTAAATCACCTTAGTTCATCCATTAAACTTACTACTCAATCCTTACACATCTTACACTCATTTCCTCATTCTCCCTCAACACCAACACCAACACTAGCCCTTACTCTTCTAATGCTACAGATTTTTAATTTCCTCTTTATGCTACAGATTTCCACTCAATCTTCTCATTCCATTACTCTCCCAACTAATGTCATTCTTAGCACCCAAAATACATTACTCACATCCTAGTTCCATTCCCTTCACACACTTCTCTCAAAATCTGTTGCAAACTACAAAAACACTCCTTTTAACTCCCCAAATACTTCCTCTTCTTAAACATCTTAAGTCCTCTCCTTTCTACACAAATTTTGGCATGGTCTCCCCTATAATTCTTACTTTCTCCACACATTATCTCAGCTCACATATTCTCATTTCCACAACCTGTTACGCCACACATTATACTCACAATTCCAACACTACTACAACAACAATAAATTCCTGCACATACACACATTCACTACCCAATGTTTTTCCCAAGTTTTAAACATCATTTAAAACTTCGAAAACTGTTACATTCTCTTCTCCAATACACTACTACATTACTACTACTCATTACTCAATTACATTACTAATTTTTCTTACTCAAAACTGTTACAAATGCAATACACCACTAACCCAAGGTAAGAGCATTACCTTGACTTGCTAGTTCCTTTCTTTCCTTTCCTCTTCTTCTTTTCCTCTTTCTTTCTCTTTGTTCTCGGTTTCAATGGGTTTCTCACACAACAAAATGCTACAGCCCATAATACATACACAATACCATTAGCATTCATTTTATACTTAACCCTAGAATTTAGGTTTTAGGGTTTAGAAAAGAGTGTTACCTCCCACTGATGGATGAAGCTCTTGACTAGTGAAAGCAAGATTTCTAGCCCACAAGAGAAGCCAAATCGGCTGGAGCAACAAGGAACCAAGAGTTCAAAAACTGGAAGTTCTTAAAATGCTAATGAGAGCTAGGAATGATGGATTTTCGAAATTCTTTTTACCTCAAGATGAAGAGGAGGTGAAGGTGCTTCTAATGGTGGACTTGAATCTTCCAATGGTGACCACCCACCGAAATGAAAGTTGAGCTTTTCGATTTTTGAAAGGAGAGAATGTTCTCCTTTGCAAGGGGATTCTAGTGGTGTAATTTTTTGTTGAGTTTTGAGAAGGTTTGAGCACTCAAAGAGAGGAGAGAAGTGAGGAGTTTTGTGAGCTTTCTTCTTTCTCCATGAAAATCGCAAGGTAGAAGAAGAAGGAAGAAAAGAGAGAAAAGAGAGGGGTGTGTACGTGAGGGAGGGTAAGAGAGTAGGAGAGAGAGTCTTCTTTTTTTTCTTTCTTTATTTCTTTGTCCTTTTGTGAGTTAAAGGAGTGAAGAGAGTGAGTGAGAGGGGGGAAGAAATCGACCGGCCCCATATACACACACACACTTTCTTATTTTTATTTGCAAAGTGGACACACTTAGTTTGTTTATTTGTACTCTCCACCCCACAACTTACCGGTTGTTACAGTTTTTACTAACCGGTACCCGTTTTCCGGAATTTTCTCGTTTAATTAATTTTATTGGTTCAAAGCTTCACTAATATTTATTAGTGACTATTTAGTTGACCAAAATTGTTACGAGTCTATTTGACCCGCTTAAAGTCGCGTTCTCCCGGTTTCCTCGAAAAACGCGCTTTAAGGTTCGTTTATGCTTTTAACCCATTTAAGGGTCCGTTTTCTTCGGGATTTGTTCCCTCGTATTTATTTAAGTGTAATTAAGCCTTTAAATATAATTAGCCTAATTAATCACTGTTTTTAATTACGGGGTATTTCACTCACGATCAGACAACAAAACGGTAATTTTCTCTATTTCTCCTCTACCCACTTCATGTCCTTTCTTTCAGTTGATAAAGGAAAAAAATTCTCATCTTTCTTTCCTGTGCTAGACTTAAAAATAAAAAAATCAACATATCTCTCAACTACTCTCTGTCACAAAATAGAAAAAAAATAAAGTACAACCTATATCTCTTCACTCGGGCGTCAAAGAAGGAAAAAAATGTAACTCCTCACCCATCTCTTACTTTTTGGTCATACACAAAAAAACCTATACTCTCTCTCTCTCTCTGTTGTCACCTCGGTACGGAGGAAAAAAACTTCTTTCTTCCTCACACCCACACTCTCTCATACAAAAAGCAAAAAAAAAACAAAAAAAACACACACTCTCACACAAAAGAAAAAAAACTACTACTCACGTACAACACCCCACCCTCAACCTCTGATGTAACACCCCTATTTAGCGTATTTAAAGCGGAAATAAAAATACGAAGGGCGTACAGACCATCGGGTTCCAAACACCCGGCACCAACCCTCACCAATTACAACTTATAACTTACAAAAGCTACGGTCTGAACTCGAGAAAACTCAACATGAAATAAACATAAATAAATTACAACAACCTCTCCAAAAATCCTAATACCATCCCAGTTACTCACACTCTTCGTGGTTACCTGTATAATAATTTGTACCTGCAAGATTAAACCAAGCAGCCCACCCCGGGAGGGGTGAGTCAGTTCCCTGGAATGGAACTGGTACTATTCTCTAAAACAAAACTTTAATATAACTTGAGAATAAACAATAACTTGAAAACAGCACTTAAACAAAATAGCGAAACAAAACACCCTTTTAAAACACCAAGTCAAACATAACATTTCAAAGGAGACAAATAACAGAAGAGTAAAGTTAGTAAATAACACCACACCAAGAATTAGTGAACAATCATTACTTATGTTAGATCCATTTCCAAGTTGGAGTAGAAAGACCCATGTAGTCACGAGGACTAGGAATGAATGAGAGAAAACCAAAACCAGCAACTCAAGAATGGAATGAAACCAACTGGGAGAGATGGCCCCCACCGCCAAGAACGTCCATTAAGGACAGGGGATATACAGCCCCTTACTGTTAACTACGTCCTCTCAGGACAAGGGATATACAGCCCTTTACTGTTTACCGATGAAGACGCGCGCACGTCACAGCAACGACCCCACTCATGGATGAAACAAATATCCAGAGTCAAAGAAAGAATACCAAAGATGACTTTTTCCAAATTCCCCCAGATCACCAACTACCCAGAGCAATACCAAAACACTCAGTCCTACAGAGTGCAGAGCGTAAACCCCAAGTAATCAATGTCTAGTGGAACAACCGAAGGGAAGGAACCAATACCCAAGTGAGTTTCACATACAAGGCTCAGTTAGTCAGACAAGCTGAGTTAATCACACAACCATTTCTTTTTTTTAAAAAATTCCTCTTAAAGTCAGTTAGCGTTTCTCGAAAACGACTCATAGGTCAAACATCAGAAATATCGGAGTACGAGAGATCGTACCTGGTACGTGTAGAAGCAATAATCCAAACTTGACCAAATGTGCAAGTGCAACTCCCACTAATAACCTATGATTAAGGTATTCCAAGTGTCGATTAGTTAAGAGACTTATAAACTTAACAGTCTTCTTCACTTACTGATTACTAGTTTCAGGTTGACCATTATTCTCTTACAGAGGTTTGGGCTTGACTTGTTAACTAAATCCTTTGTTAGGCCCATCTCGTTTAGTTTGGAATGATTTAGAATTTATTCCTGAGAGTGGCCCAAACTCTCTTTGAATTGTTAAAGTGGGCTTTCGGAGTTCACAGGCTTGGGCCCAGTAGGTTAGCCCAAGCCCGCGCTACGTTTTCGTTGTTTTAATTAAGTTCCCTAAAAGGATTATGCGAGGTTTCGAACGTGCAACCTCGACTCAGTTCCAGATTAAACTTAACCCACTACGCCATCGAATTTTCTTGTCTAACAGATACAACTAACGTAATTTTAAATTACTTACTCTTAGACATGGGGTTAATTTAATTAAACCTTTAGATTAACGTTGGCTAATTATTACAACATTTTATTAGAGACCTAAAGTTGAGTAGGTACATATATACACTCTACTAATTATTCTTCCCACAAGAAATGTTATTTCCCTCTGCTATTCTCAATATATTAATATATATGTAAATCCATAAATATTAAGATTTATCCAGAACATTCTTTAAGAAATTTATTAAACTAAATCACCTTTACAACTCACACACATCTAGTCTTCAAGAGGCATTTTATTTGCTTAGGTATTACCTATAGGATAAGGTATTTTATTTCCTCTAATTATGTCTAATATATGTATAGTTATACTAGGATTTAATTAAAACATTATTTAAGTAGTTTTATTTAATTACCTCGATTAACCTTACACTTATTAACGTATTATATAGGTTATAAAATAAAGTATTTTCCAAGTTAACGTTAAGTATATTAACTCCCAACTGTATAATAGAATAAATGTAAATTAATTTAAATCCTTGATTTAACATAAGCTTCTATTTAATTCCTCTCACATGAGTATATATACATTAGGTTTTCCCCAAAACATTCCTTAAGAAGTTTTATTGTATTTAATTACATTATTAACCTTTAACCAAATCCACCTATAACATAAAGTTTATAAAATAAAATATTTCCCTTAACCTCCATAGGTATATATACAACTTCCATATTATATAGTAATCAGAAATGTAGATTAATTAGTTTTCTTAATTTAATATAAGCTTCTATTCCTTTTCTATATTATAAACATATATATATATATATATATAGTTTTTACTTTACTTAAAAATGAATAACCAAAATATTTATAAATATACTGCTACTAAATATTAATTTAGTCTTTTCATATTTTCCAAACCCTAAAAGTTTATTAACAAACTATACCCTAATTTTTGTTAAATTAAAAACCATATATTATAAGAAAATCTCATGAAAATTTCACAAATACAATTTTTAAACCCATTTACCTTTGTCCAAAAATTCCCAAATTTAATATATAGTAACTATAACATCTTAGACATATTATAAAATTTTTTTTCACAAAGATATCCTTTAAATTTATCCAGATAATTCCACAATAACCGAAACTTGCAAAAATTATAACTTACGTTTAAAAACTCAAAACCCATATTAATTTATATCAAAATAAACTAGACTTTATAAGGAATCTGTGGTTAAAATTTCAAGTCAAAATACATTCGGGAAGATACTTAAATTAATTAAACAAGTTAGGGTTGATTCCTGGAAACAATATAAAAAACTTATACTTTAAAATCGTATGTTTTAATCGTGGCCGTCCATCTTTATTAACTGAGATCGGACGGCCTATATTGCGCGAGTTCTTCAGAGAACACAAATCGGACTCGAGTACTAATTCACCTATATCTCTCGATCTACAGAACGAAATTCAACGATTTTTGTTTCTATGGATTCGAAATCGAATTCCGGTTCTAATGGTACCGATTTCCCCAATTATCATGCAATATTCATCGAGTTTCGAATTCAATTCGAAGGTTAGGGTTTATATTAGTTTCTGAGTTCGATTCGAACACAAATCCGACAAATTCCCTCAATATGGTACGTAATTGATTCAATTAAAACATGGGTTAGGTCGAAAACAACACTACCAACAACATTATCGGAGCAATTCGATCGGAAACTCACCGGAATTGCCCGAATCGAAGCGATTCGAAATCGTTTTTTCTGGAAAGGTTCCGACTTCAACCTGTTCGAGTAGCGAACTTTGGAGGTCTGTAGATTACGTTCTAGATCGAGTTAGGCCATGTTTTTGGGCTCATTAGAAAGAAAACTAGATCTACACATTGATAACTAGAACTAATCCTAACTCGCATTATACAGAAAGAAAATTGACCCGAAAGTTACGAGTTTACTCTTCTTTTTCTGTGATTTTATGTGCTGACAAATCAAGACTTTGGGCGACTATAACTTCCAAACGGTTTGAATCAGGCTTGGGAATAAACATGAAAGTTGTAGACGGATTAGAGATCTACACAACGAGCTAAAGAAATCAAAATTTGGTTGAGAAACGAAGGATTTATGGCTAGACGAATTTACCTGAATTCGAAGGGAACTGGAAATCTGGGTTACGACTGTGAAAGTGCCAACTTGAGAACGATTTTCCCGTTGATGTAGAAGGAGTTAGGGTTTGTATGAGTTACGGTTGTGAATGATTCAAAGGAGAAGAGAATAAAGAAGACGGCTTTGAAAAATATTGAAAGATGAAGAAGATATAGCCGTCACAAGTTAGGTCAAGATCGGTTGTTTGCTGGAGAAAAACAAGGAGGTAAAATCAGCTAAGTGTTGGGACGCACGAGGGCTGACACGTGGCACTTTATGAAATTTTGGCTCTAAACTTCAAACCAGCATAACTTTGGCTAGGATGGTCCGTTTTTGACGTTCTTTTTATCGATCTTCATGGTTTTTCATAACCTATTTTTGGTATAGGTTTCATGGCTGTTTGACCATTCAAAAAGTCAACCTAGCAAGGCTTAATAAGCTTTAGGTTTCTAGATTTTATATGACTTTTTGTTTCAAATCAATGTTCCAAATGTTTCTAAAATCTTTATAATATATTGGAGTGTCTAGGAATTTTCCCAAGATTTATTGACTTGTAAATATTTCTATTAAATTCATAATACCATATAATTAATTAATTTAAATTGTATTTAAACATAAGAAATCCTCCAAATAATATTCCATCTCCATATAATAATTTAATGTTTATCCCATAATAATTTAACGTTTATTATTATAACACCATATAATAATTTATTGTTCAATAATATTATCAAGGGTATTTAATAAAAGAAATACCCTAAATTAATTTAAATTAATTTAGGGATATTTCAGTAGATCCCCCTTAAAAGAAACTTCGACCCGAAGTTTAAAATCTACTAACAGTTCCAATAGGCATTCCCAATTGTATCTTCCATACCAAACCTTTAATTTCCAACCATTCCTATTCCAATTTCACACAAGGTACTCAGAATCATACTGAACCGGAAAGTACCAAAATATTTCATAAATAGAAATCATAAATCACATACGAGTAACTCAAATACATACATACACTTCTCCTTCATCCTATTAGTAAAACAACCGGGCATAATCTGGATGAGGTAACGAAGGAGGATTATGCTCCAGTTCCCCCTAAAAGAAGCTAAGGTACGCCCTCGTACCTCTACTGATATAGACTAACAACATAGGGGACTATCATGTAAAAAGATGGGGGTACTTCATTCTCATGGAGTCCTCAGTCTCCCAAGTAGCTTCCTCGACCCCATGGTGTTCCCAAAGAACCTTCACTAGCTTAACTGATCTGCCTCTCGTTTCGCGGACCTTCGTGTCCAAGATCCGAATAGGAGTCTCTTCATATCTCAGTGTAGGCTCTATCTCCAATCTCTCCGGCTGCAGTACGTGAGAAGGGTCAGGCATATACTTCTTCAGCTGAGATACATGGAAAACATCGTGTACCTTCCCCAACTCTGCTGGTAAATCTAATCTGTA
This sequence comes from Limonium bicolor, assembly GCA_023374045.1. Taxonomy (NCBI): domain Eukaryota; kingdom Viridiplantae; phylum Streptophyta; class Magnoliopsida; order Caryophyllales; family Plumbaginaceae; genus Limonium; species Limonium bicolor. The sequence goes on from CM041776.1 coordinate 267,891,939, forward strand.
TGCAGCTGGGCCCACTCGCTCCGTAATCCTGTACGGGCCGACATACTTAGGGCTTAGTTTCCCCTTCATCCCAAATCTGAAGATGCCTCTCATCGGGGACACTCGTAAGAAGACCATGTCATCAACCTTAAACTCAAGCTCTCTGGTGCGCTGATCCCCATAGGATTTCTGTCTGGACTGCGCTGCCCTCATGTGCTGCTGAATAACTCTGACGTCATCCTGCAGTGTCTGAATATATTCGGGCCCAATTAGGACTGCCTCAGAAGGATCACTCCATGACAAGGGAGTCCGGCACGGCCTGGAAAGGTGCCATGCCGATAGATGAATGGTAAGAGTTATTATAGGAGAACTCTACCAGGTGTAGACGCTCTACCCAACTCCCCTGATAGTCTAGAGCGACTGCTCGCAACATATCCTCCAATGTCTGAATCGTCCTCTCAGTCTGCCCATCAGTCTGTGGGTGAAAAGCTGTGCTGAGGCGTAGCTGAGTCCCAAACGCCTCCTGCACCTGACGCCAAAATCTGCTGAGGAAACGAGTGTCACGATCGGAGACGATCGTCTTCGGTACTCCATGGTACCGGATGTGCTCTGTGGTGAAAACCTCAGCTAGCTTGGGCACCTTCCATGTGTCCTTGATAGGTATAAACCTAGCTGTCTTGGTCAACCTATCGACTATCACCCAAATGGAATTCAGTCCCCCTCTAGCTGGAGGAAGACCGACCACAAAGTCCATGCTGATATCATCAAATTTCCAGCACGGTACTGGTAGTGACTGAATCTGGCCTCCTGGTCGACGATGCTCAAACTTCACCTTCTGACAGGTGAGGCACCGAGAGACGAAATCCGCTACATCCCTCTTCATCCCGCTCCACCAGAATAATTGTTTCAAGTCCTTGTACATCTTGGTGGCTCCAGGGTGTACTGATAGCGTAGAGGAATGAGCCTCAGAAAGAATCCTGGTCTGGAGTTCTGTCGCATCCTGAGGAACGCAGAGTCTGCCTCTGACTCGAAGGTGTCCCTCACTGTCTAGCTCATACTCATACTTCAGACCATCAGTCAAACCGTCTGCTAATTTCCGCCTGATGCCCTGTAGGTATACATCTCTGTCCTGGGCTGCGTATATCTCCTCAGCTATCGTGGTCGTCTCTATCAAGGCTAGGAGTGAGTGTGCTCTCCTGCTCAGAGCGTCTGCCACGACATTCCCTTTACCCTCGGTACTGGAGATTGATGTCATAATCAGCCAGTAGCTCGACCCATCGTCGCTGTCTCAGGTTCAGCTCCTTCTGGGTCCAGATGTACTTCAGACTTTTATGGTCTGTCATAATCCGGACTGTGGCTCCATACAAGTAATGTCGCCAGATCTTCAAGGCGAAGACTATGGCGAGGAGCTCAAGGTCGTGTGTAGGGTAATTTTCTTCGTGCTTCTTCAGCTGTCTAGAAGCATAAGCTACCACTCGGCCATGCTGCATTAGTACTCCACCAATCCCTCTGCCTGAAGCATCACAATATACTTCGTACCCCTCGTTCCCCTCGGGAATTGTCAACACTGGAGCTGTAGTCAGGGCGTCCTTCAGCGCCTGAAAGGAGACCTCACAAGCCTCTGTCCATACGAACGGGCTATCCTTCTTCATCAGTGAAGTCAAGGGCTTGGCTAGCCTGGAGAAATCCTTCACAAAACGTCTGTAGTAGCCAGCCAACCCAAGGAAACTCCGTATCT